>PPOO01000953.1:112736-128670 GCA_003708545.1 Maudiozyma turicensis
AACTGACGTATTTTGCATGAACTTTTAAAATAAATATCCACATTATTCTTTTTTTTTTTGCTTCTCCTACTTCATTAGCTAATTAATCACTGACATATAGAGAGATGGGTACCGAAAGGAAAGAGGACCCCTCGAAGGATATAATGTCACCATTTGATGATGTCTTCGAGTTTGGTTCCAATGATTCTGTGACATATAAAGATAATGAAACAAGTGCGAATCATCGACATTCCTCAAATCATAATGGTGATAGGAATAATTTAAGTAGTGGGAGTGGAAGTAATGATAATCATTCTTTCTCAAAAACTCCTATGATGGATAACGATATTTCAAAATTTGAATCTGTTGAAATTTTTGAAAATTCAAATTCAAAGGATATCTCACAACAGGATATTACAACGGATACAAATGTTAAGCGAATGAGATTTGCTACTTTAAGAAATCACGATGGTAAATCATTAGGTGTAGATAGATCAAAGACACTTAAATGGGCTAATGAGAATATCAAAAAAGCATTCCAAGATGAGAAAAATATCACTGAGGAAGAAGACGCGGCAAGACGTAATCGTGCCTCAGAATTAAGATCAGTTTATTTTAATTTACCATTACCTAAAGAGATGAAGGATGAAGATAATCGTCCAATTATGAGTTATTCAAGAAATAAGATTAGAACCACTAAATATACACCATTGTCATTTTTCCCCAAAAATATTTTTAACCAATTTAAAAATTTCGCTAATATTTATTTCTTAATTTTGATTATTTTGGGTGCATTTCAAATCTTTGGTGTTCCCAATGCTGGTTTAGCTGCGGTTCCATTGATTGTTATTGTCATCTTAACTGCAATTAAGGATGGGTTTGAGGATTCAAGAAGAACTATATTGGATATGGAAGTCAACAATACAAAGACACATATCCTAGACGGATTAGAAAATGATAATGTTCCATTTGATCATGTTTCAATTTGGAGAAAATTCAAGAAAGCAAATACTAGATTAATGATGAGATTCTTCCAATTCTTAAGTGAACATTTCACGGCAACAGGGAAAGAAGTTAGAAAGGAGAGAAAATTAAAAGAAATGAGAATGAAAAAATCAGGAAAGGGTCTACCAAGAAACTCTCTAGAATCGTATCAAAGTTATAGACCGTCTGCTGACCTGACGCGACCTTCTTTAGATTATGTACGTCCATCCCTAGATTATGACAACGTTACTACTAATTTCACAGAATCTGGAGAAAAGACTGCCACTCTATTGGATAAAAATTTACCACTAAGACCAGAATGTAAATTTAAGAAAAATTATTGGAAAAATGTTAAAGTTGGTGATATTGTCCGTGTTCATAACAACGATGAAATTCCTGCTGATTTAATCCTACTATCAACATCAGATAATGATGGTGGTTGTTACGTGGAAACCAAGAATTTAGACGGTGAAACCAATTTAAAAGTACGTCAATCATTGAAATGTAGCTCAAATATAAGAACATCTCGTGACATTACAAGGACAAAATTTTGGATCGAAAGTGAAGGTCCACACTCAAACTTATACTTATATCAAGGTAATCTAAAATGGGTTGATTCAGATTCAAATATACACCACACTGAACCAATCTCCATTAACAACATGTTATTACGTGGTTGTACTTTGAGAAACACCAAATGGGCAATGGGTGTTGTCCTTTTTACCGGTGATGATACAAAGATCATGTTAAATTCAGGTGTAACACCAACTAAAAAATCAAGAATATCACGAGAATTAAATCTTTCGGTTTTGTTCAATTTCGTATTTTTATTCTTCCTATGTTTGATTGCTGGTATTATTAACGGTTGTTACTACAACCGAAAACCCGAATCAAGAGATTATTTTGAATTTGGTACAATTGCTGGTAAACCTGCTACAAACGGTTTTGTGTCATTTTGGGTTGCCTTAATTTTATATCAATCTTTGGTTCCTATCTCTTTGTATATTTCTATTGAAATTATTAAAACTGCACAAGCTATCTTCATTTATTTGGATGTTATGCTTTATAATGCCAAATTAGATTATCCTTGTACGCCGAAGTCATGGAACATTTCCGATGATTTGGGACAGATTGAATATATTTTCTCAGATAAGACAGGTACGTTAACGCAAAATGTTATGGAATTCAAAAAATGTACAATAAATGGTGTATCATATGGTCGTGCTTATACAGAGGCATTAGCAGGATTGAGAAAGAGACAAGGTATTAATGTTGAAGAAGAAGGACAAATAGAGAAAGAAGGTATTCGTATCGATCGTGATACAATGATTTCGAAATTGGAATCTATTTCAAACAATTCACAATTTGATCCAGAGAAATTAACTTTTGTGTCTAAGGAATTTGCGGATGATCTTGATGGTAGCAGTGGTGACATTCAACAGAAATGCTGTGAACATTTCATGCTTGCACTAGCATTAT
Source organism: Maudiozyma turicensis (assembly GCA_003708545.1). Taxonomy (NCBI): domain Eukaryota; kingdom Fungi; phylum Ascomycota; class Saccharomycetes; order Saccharomycetales; family Saccharomycetaceae; genus Maudiozyma; species Maudiozyma turicensis. Next base: position 115,179 of record PPOO01000953.1, read on the forward strand.
GCCATTCTGTATTAGTTGAAAAAAATGAACAGGATCCAACAAAATTAGATTTACAAGCACAATCTCCTGATGAAGCAGCATTAGTTACCACGGCAAGAGATGTCGGTTTTTCATTAATTGATAATAAGAAAAATATTATCGTTCTTGAGGTTCAAGGTGTTCAAAAGGAATTCGAAGTTCTGAACATTCTGGAATTTAATTCTACTAGAAAGAGAATGAGTTGTATCATTAAACTACCACCAAAGGAACCTGGCGGGATCCCTAGAGCACTTTTAATCTGTAAAGGTGCTGATTCCATCATATATTCCAGATTAGATAGTGGTAAAAACGATGAAAACTTATTAGAGAAGACTGCATTGCATTTAGAACAATACGCTACTGAAGGTTTGAGAACATTATGTGTTGCCCAAAGAGAAATTGACTGGAACGAATATGAATCCTGGAGTGAAAAATACAACATTGCAGCTGAAGCATTGGTTGATAGAGAAGGTGAACTGGATAAGGTTTCTGAATTGATTGAACGTGATTTGATTTTACTTGGTGGTACTGCCATCGAAGATAAATTACAAGATGGTGTTCCTGATTCTATTGCATTGTTGGCAGAAGCTGGTATTAAATTATGGGTTTTAACTGGTGATAAAGTTGAAACGGCTATTAATATTGGTTTCTCTTGTAACGTTTTGAACACTGACATGGAATTATTGGTTATAAAATCAGAGGGTGACGATGTTGCGGATATGGGTAATAATCCTGAATCAGTTGTATTAAATCTGACTACCAAATATTTACGTGAAAAATTTGGCATTTCTGGTACTGAACATGATTTAGAACAGGCTAAAAAGGATCATTCTGTTCCAAAGAATGATTTTGCTGTTATTATCGATGGTGAAGCGTTAAAGATTGCACTAACTGGTGATGATATGAGGCGTAATTTCTTACTATTGTGTAAGAATTGTAAAGCTGTTTTATGTTGTAGAGTTTCTCCATCTCAAAAGGCAGCTGTTGTTAAGTTAGTCAAAAATTCTTTGGATGTCATGACATTGGCTATTGGTGATGGTTCTAATGATGTTGCAATGATTCAATCTGCCGATATCGGTGTTGGTATTGCAGGTGAAGAAGGTAGACAAGCTGTTATGTGTTCTGATTTTGCTATTGGACAATTCCGTTACTTAACAAGATTGTTACTAGTACACGGTAGATGGTGTTACAAGAGATTAGCGGAGATGGTACCGCAATTTTTTTATAAGAATTTAATTTTCACAATGACTTTGTTCTGGTATGGTGTTCATAACGATTTTGATGGATCCTATTTATTCGAATTCACATATTTGACATTTTACAATTTAGCATTTACTTCTGTCCCTGTCATTTTATTAGGTGTATTAGATCAAGATGTATCAGATAAAATATCCATGATTGTTCCTGAATTGTACAGATCTGGTATCTTACGTCAAGATTGGAATCAAACTAAATTTTTGTGGTATATGGTTGATGGTTTATATCAATCAGCGATCTGCTATTTTTTCCCATATTTAGTGTATCGTAGAAATATGATTGTTACAAAGAATGGTCTTGGATTAGATCATCGTTTCTATGTTGGTGTTCCAGTGACAGGTATTGCAGTGATATCATGTAATATGTACATTCTAATGGGTCAAAAACGTTGGGATTGGTTCACAGGATTATTTATCATTTTATCGATTGCCGTCTATTTCGGTTGGACAGGTATATGGTCAAGTTCTTTGAACAGTTATGAATTTTTTAAATCTGCTGATCGTGTTTATTCAACACCTGCATTTTGGGCTGTCTTAGTTGTTGGTATATTTTTCTGTATCTTACCAAGATTTACCTTCAATACTATACAACAAATGATCAATCCAACAGATGTTGATATTGTTAAAGAGATGTGGGCTGATGGTGCATATGATTCTTATCCAGAGAATTATGACCCAACAGATCCTGAACAAAGAAAGATAAAACGTAAATCATTAAATAACGGTCCTGATTTATTTGAAGGTGAATTTGATCCAAATATTGCTGTCAAGGGAGGCATGGCCGGTGATTCTGCGTTAGAGTCGAGAGAATCTGTAATTGTTGAAGAAATACCAATGGATTCATATAATAAGAGTAAAGAGGCCGATGAAACCTTGAAATGGGTACCTTCGTCATCATCTGGTGTGACAGGTCGTGCACCAATGAGATCAATGGATTCATGGCCTGAGGGAAGACGTTCAATGAACCAATCCCGAGTTAGAACATCATTGGATAGAACAAGAGAAAATATGTTAGCCTCGAATCAGTTAGATAATAGATATAGTGTAGAACGTGCACGGGCATCTTTAGATTTACCAGGGTTAACTCAAGCTGCTAATTTAATGAAGAAGAGCAGTAGATCATAGAACAAACATTCATTCAAATAAACAAATAAACATACTAAAAAAAAACATAAAATTGAAAGCATTTTTTATTCAACATACATTTATAAACGGATAGACATCATTATATAATCCTTATTTAAAAACAAACAAACAAGCAATGACATTAATAGCAAACCATAAATAATTAAGCATTTAAATTTGAAACGTGGCATGGTCTATAGTATGCGAAAGGGAGCAGTACTCAAAAATATCGAAACTGTGATAACAGGAAGGTAATGAGATTATTAATCATATGTTACTTTGAAGTAGGGTTAGTCAGCGGCGGCTAAACCTCGAGCTTGTCGCTCAGCGCATGCAGGTACTAAAAATTGACAGAATGAATTTCGTTAGGGTTGTTGAAGAAGACCTCTTTATCAAATTGTTTGATATTGCATGGGTTGGAGAGCGGTACCTAGCTGTTAAAGTGTAAAGAGTACGCATGTACCTCTGTGCGTACATATCTTTCTCTCTGTTGAACTAAGAAAGTTCTCCGGACATCGTTAATCCGAGTCAGCGTCGGAAGTGGAAGAGACAGATGAATCAAAACGAAGCCAAAAAAATGATCGTCAGTGAATTATTTTAACTTATTTCTTTCTTTCTTATTATTTGCTTCATTCAAACAGTACTAACTTTCACTATCGGCTGTTCTTTGTATAAATGTTAGTAACACACAATATTCGGTGAGAACACAGATGCTGCGCATATTTCCTGTTTCTGTTAAATTATTTGAGAAAAGGTGCAGTGAACCTCTCCGTACGATTCCTTCAATGTCTATTTTCGTGGTAGTTGTCCTTTACGAGGGTGGATGGAATCTAATGTCGGATAGGCGAAAGAAAAGAGAAAAAAATACCGAGAAAAATGACTGTAGGAAAATGAAAAAAAAATAGGATAAGAGTAACACTGACGATTACTGATTAACGAATATCTGTAGAAAAACAGTGACATTGCTATGTAGAGAAGAGAATACAAGAATAAAACGAGAAGCTGTGTTGTTCCTTTTCGTACGAATCTCCCGGTGAGATATATAATATTTGAGAATTACCAAGATTTTGTACGGTATTTTCTTATCATACACAGTTTTGTATCTCGACAATTTAGAAATAAGCTTTAGGAACTTAGATTCTTAAATATTTCTTTAAATATGGCAACTACGTACGTCATTTGTGAGGATCTTTCCATTAATCTACTTATTTCATCATTCTACTTCCATTTGTCTGTTCAGATTTGTTGAATTTACTGCCCTTTTTCCCCACCATTTGGAGTAGCAATAAAAACTCGAGTAAAATATTTGACAGCCGTCACGAAGAGAGAGGGATGTTGTCTCTACGTACGGGGATAGTTTTCGAGAGATATACAAGGAATCTATAGACAAGAATCCAATAGAATGAAGTCAAATAAAATTATTTCAGTAACGAATTATTATTTAACCAGCAACAAAAGCAATTACAGTACCAGCTGTTCCTGTGCGGAAGTTTCAGTTAGAGATTCAGCTCCGTAATATCTAATTCTATTTCTTCTTTTCATTCTGTCCCTGTTTACACTGACCTTCATGAAGAGACAGTTTCTTTATTTTGAACTTAAAGCTTAACAAATGTTTATCAAATAACATGAACAGACAAGGGGAAAATATGAGGGAGACTGCAGAAGATGAACGATTTCTAAGTTACAGAACAAAGTTTTAGTTAATTATGACTTACATGAACTTCATTGAAAATTATGTACTCTTCTTACTCTTGTTGCATACTTTAGTCAAATTTTGGCGTTTAATTTAACTCTTCTTCCCATCTCACGAATTAATTTCATTTGTAAGCTTTTCCTTTCCTTTCATTTTATCCTAAAAATTCTGTAAAATTCAGTAAGCAATCCTATTGACTTCTCAATATTGATATGATTGGCGTTTTTAACATTCATTTTAATAATTTCCCCATACATTCAATATTTATTTATCAAGTATATTTATTAATACATAATAAATACCGAAACATGTTAATTTAAAATTCTCTTTCTTTTTAACAATTCTTATTTTTCAATATTATAATGGAAAGTACAAAATAAAGCAAACAAATTATTAAATAACACCATTACTAGTTCTTCCTTCTTTTATAATAAATTACAACAGAACTGAGATTCAATTCATATTAATTCTCAAATAAATAAAAATACAAACAAACAATGTCAAACATAAATCCAATGTTTAATAACGGTACAGTCAAGAGTAATACACCTATATCTGATTCAATGAATAGATGGAAGAATCCATACTATAGGACACCTACTGGGAACAACATTGGTATGACTAATCCATTAGAACAACAACAGCAACAACAACAACAATTCCAAATGCTACAGCAACAACAGCAGCAGCAACAACCATACTATAATATGGAAAATAATAATATACCGTCAAATTTCGTACCACAGCAGAATACATTACCACCAAATTTTATGTTAAACCCAATTCCTAATAAAATTAAGAATAAGAAAAAATTAAAGAAGAATGTTACTGTATTAAAAGAAAGTACTAATGAAACAGTTTTCGTTAATTATACTGTCGAAGAGAAGAAAGCGGCAAAACGTAAGACTAAGATTAAGACTAAACCAACTTTAAATATTCTAGAATCTAATGGTGCAACTATATCGACAGATATAAATAGATCCAATAAAAATAGTATCTCTTTAACAAATGACAACGTATCTCCAACTAGAACTGCAACTATGTTACAGAACAATATAAATAATAACAGAAGATCAGTATATGGAAATAATTCAAATTCACCCGAAAACAATATACAATCAAAACAGATTAAAATAAAGGATAATGTAATAACGATAGACACTATGCCACATGATGAAAATGATGCCAATATGGATTTCAGTAAAATTATTAATCTCGATAGAAGATACACAGAAATAACGCCAACCGCAACTAGATTTTACATGTCATCATCATCGTCAACTCCATCTTCTCCTGCTATCGGTACTCCATCATCTGCATATTATGCAAATAGTTATAAAAATATACAAGCACAAAGACCTTCTTCTGCTGTAATGCCAGGTTTCCCAAAATATAATTCATACAGTGGTGTATCTCCTTACGCAAAACGTGCAGTATCCACAGGAAACAAAAATTCAGTTTATAAATCCTCAAAAGCTATGGGTTCTCTAAGTACAACTACATTATCAACGACTTTAGAGAATGCATCAATTGATTTATCTATGCCAAACACATCACAAAATGATGGAGTATCATATTTAGATAATTTCAACGATATCATGGATGAAAATCTACAGGAAGAAAATAATAATTCTTCATTTAATATGATACACCATGGTAGTATTTCCGAACAACTAGCAGATCCAGACATCACAGCAGTATCTTTACCTAATGATTATATAAGGTCCTATCCTGATTCATTAGAGATAGGTGCAATTATGGGAATAGATATGGACAATAAAAAGGATGATTTAGTTAGTAATAGTGATATATCTAGAATGGTCACCGGAAGTACGATTGCTTCTAAAACATCGGCAGATGCTCAAAGTGTACCGAAATTACAATCTCACCAGCAAAGTGATCCAAAAATTCAGACTATGAATCTCAACGAAAATATAAGTAAAGAATTGCCTGTTGAAGCAGGTAATGTAGATTCGAATTTTGATGATATTGATTTTTCAAATATAGAAGCAATGTTCCCACATTCTCATAATCCATCACCAATTAAACCAGAACAATTGGATGATCTTTTAAATATTCTTAAATAGTCAATCTTTTTTTTTTAGTAATGTATATGTAATTAATATCGTAATAATTACTGATTTTCTGTGTGTTTTTCACCACGTATCTTATCACACTTTGACCTTTCTCTAGAAATTGCTCAAAACTGATTTATTAATCTTATTCATTTTCTATATACTTTTATATGCATGTTCTAAAAAACAGAATGTTTCCTTACTATTATTCCTAAATGTCTTCGATAAGTTTGAAAATATTTTGTATGGCGTTTCTTTTTACATTATTATCGTATATTAAGACACCTTCACCTGTACCAAGGACAGTATTATTGACACCATCTCCATTAAAAATTCTAACAAAATCACTTTGTAAACCGAATGGTATCTCAACAATTTCCCCCTTAATTCCACTAGTAGCAATTTGTTTCTCCTTGATGATTCTTGTTGTATGTTCGAATTTATCTGCAGCTGTTTGGGCATTATCAACAATACTTTTAGCGATACCACACATTGTAGCAACATGCATACCAAATGAACCCTCACTTTGACCATCTTCTAACTTGTAAAGAAACGTAACATTTCTAGTGCTTTCATCAACCAGGATAGCCATCTTCATTGGTCTGACCTGTGGATGGCTTTTGAAACTTAGACCTAGATTGGCATAATGGGTAGCAAAGAAACCTAAACTTTGAATATGCGTAGCGACATGATGTAAAACCGCTTCCGCAATGGCAAAACCATCACTGGAAGAACCACCTCTGCCTAATTCATCAACCACTAACAATGATCTTCTTGTAGCCAAATCCAGTATCTTCTTGGTTTCCGACAATTCAACAAAGAAAGTAGATTTACCTTGCATAATATTATCATTAGCACCTAAACGTGTCATAATTCTATCTACTGGTGATAGTATAGCGGATTCACAAGGAACATAACAGCCCATTTGCGCCATAATCACAGCAACACAAGTCATTCTTAATACGGTTGACTTACCAGCAGCATTAGCACCTGTAAGTAGACCTAGTTGTGGCTTACCATTACCTAACTCAATATCATTAGAAATGAAATCCTTCGCAATTGTAGTTCCTAGACCAAAACATGGATGTCTTAATTGTTTAAATCTCATAAACCCATTCAATTTCTCACCCGTAGTTTCGTCGACTTCATCAACAAATTCAGGTCTACATGCTACAAACCCTAATGATTCAGATGTCTTTGCAAGTGATAACAAACAGTCGATATTAGAAATGGCATGTACTGTTGGAGTCCAGGTATCCATAAATGCAGCATCAAATTTTTTACATAACCTTCTTCTCAGATCTTCTTCTAATACTTTACGAGTCTCACGAGCTTCAGCCATAGATCTTGCAAGAATTCTAACTTCATCTGAATAATATCTCTTCGTAGATTTGTTAGCTGCCATTTGAACCCAATCGGATGGAACATATTTAACAGCTTTTACAGGAATTTCGATGGTGAAAATTTCTTTTCCGGAATCCTTAAAGCATAGATCATTAGTGTGCAGTTTCTTTTTATATTCATTTAGTAGTTCATTTAATTCGTCTTCAAGAGTTTGGATTTCATCAAGCGATTTATCAAAATCAGGTTCAATACCTCTATGTGGCAGAATAATTCCTTCTTCCTGAGCCTTTTCTCTATTATATGCATTCTTCCAAGTATCGATATTGCCAAACAATGATTTAGGGACTTCATTGAAAAAAATATTCAAAGCACCTTTTAGTTCAGTAGCGGAATCCTTCAGTTGTAACAATAAAGTTTCGATATCTTCAAACCCTTGGATAACTCTTTCAAAATCCTTGACTTTAATGGTGCATGTGTGTATTTTAGCCAGCATTCTTTCTAAATCAGGCAGTCTACTGAAAACACTCTCAATATTATCCTTTAGTTCTAAATCAGACATTAATAATTCTACACTATCCAATCTTTTGTTAATATCGTCTTTATTTAGTAATGGATGCATTAACCAACGTCTCATCATCCTTTTACCCATGGCGGTAATTGCTTTATTAAACAATTGAAACAAAGAACCCTTGGATGTACCATCAAATGAGTTACTGAATATCTCTAAATTTTGTAATGTGATACCATCTAGTATTAAAGAATTTTGAGATCTAATAGGGTCGTACTCCTTCATGTTACCCATTGATAACAAACTTTTGTCTAATTGTAACCATTTTAGGTAATATAATAACGCCCCAAAGGCACTAAAACCAACTTTCTTTTGATCCTTGTAATAGGTCTGTAATATTTCTGGTCAATTATCGACATTTTTGAAATATTCCGAGTCGTCTGAAGTTAAGACATCATATGTCTTTTCATAGTCATAGAATTCAACTTCTGGTTTAATTTCATTGAAAATTGGTCTAGATGATGCATTAAATTTTACTATCTTGTTAGCAAGACTACTCAAATTATCTTTTTCCAAAATAATCTCTTTAGGCTTTACTTGCGACATAATAGTGTCTAGTTTTGTACAATCGCTATCATCCTCGAATTCGATTAATTGCACTTCACCTGTAGAAGTATCAATAAATGATATACCAAATATTCTATCAGGGTATGATTTTTCATCCGTGGAATAGTCATCATGTGCATAAAAATTACCGGGTTCTTCTCTGATTGCTAAACAGTAAGTAGCCAAATCCGAATGAATCATATCACCTTCAGTTAATGTACCGGCAGTTAAGACATATTCTAACTCTCTCTTAACAATTCCCTTTGAACCCTCTCTCATCTCTTTACTTAACATAGATTCCTTTTGATCAACCTTTGCAACTTTGTAACCATGCTCAATAAATTGAGAGGCCCAATATTCAAAACTCATCTCAGGAACACCTGCAAGTTGCATATTGGCACGACCATTACCAGCTAGTTTCCAATCGAATAAAGAATTCGCTAACAAGGCATCCTTTTCATATAATTCAAAAAATTTACCTTTCTTAAAGAAGACTACACAATCCCACATCTTAGATTTAATTTCCCAGTATTGCTTTTCAAAGGCGGTAAATTTGGCCCAAGCAGAGGAAGGAATATATAAAGTTCTTGGATCATACTCTGGGTCGGAGATAGGACGTTTTTGAGCATCCTTCTCATCGACTAACCAATAGTATCGTTCTTCGTTATGCTTGGTAAAATTACTCCCAGTTTTGCCCTTAGGTTTAGGGACATTCGGCTTTATCTGTGGCTTACGAGTAACTTCAATCATTTTTCTCTTTGATTTAGGTTTGGTAACTTTTCGCTTTGAGGATAATTCTAAGATATCATCGTCATCATCAATGAAGTCATTATCATCACCTGCTAAAAAATCGTCAGACTTTTCAAGAGCCTTTTCATCCTTCAATTCTTGTTTTGTTGGTTGGTAATCATCATCTTCATCAGAATCTACAGTAAATAATTTAGGTTTCTTTGAAGATGAAGAAAGTGGTACATCCTCATCATCTTCATCACTCTCTGCATAATTAACTCTTCTTTTACCTCTTCTGCTTGCATTTAACTCTAATGAATCATCAATGATAGAATCCTCAGTGGATTCCGGTTGATCAGCGGTACTATCATCAAGTTGTGTAGATTTTGTAGATGATTTACCAATTGGTGTCTTATTTGTTTGTTGGATGACATCAACTGATCTCTCTAAATCAATTTCTTCCGGAACTTTCTGTTTCTGACGAGATGAGGATGTGGTATCAGAAGAGCTATTTACTGCAGTAGTATCCCTACTTGATGAGAGAAATAATTTACCTTTCGTTGATCCAGTTTTGCTGTTTGTAGCAGAAGGAGATTTTGAAAAAAACGATAATAAACTGGATTGTTTCATTTTCTTATTGGAGGAATTTGTACCATTTTTGTTTGCGAGCACCTTTGATGTCTTTGGTGTCTGTGGCGCCATTATTGAGTGATATATGATTCGATATCTTTAATTTTAATTTTCTTAATATACTTAATGAGTAAAAATATTCAGTTATTTATTGATTATTGGTAAAATAAAAATCACAAAAAAATAATAAATGGAAAATATTAGAACTTTGAGTAATAATTATTATCAATGCAAATATTTATCTGCCAAGTGAAAATGGCAATTTTTCTAGTTAATGAAAATATCATAACATTGAAAATTTCGCGTAACGCGTTCCATCACCGAAGACATATTTTTCTGATGCCTATCGAGATGAGACGAAGGAAGGAAAATGATGAGCAATCAATACAAGATATTTGATCCACGCATGGATTGTTATTTTAAATTGAGGTGTTATGATTTTACATTTTTATAATAGTTACGATAAATAATATAATATAATATAAATAATGTTGATATACATGAAGAGTAGTATTTTGTATCAGACAATTAATGAAAAAAGATGATCACATATAATAAGTGTAGTCTATCTTGTAGGACATATAAATCGCAATAATTTCAAGATTCCCCTTCATATTTCGACATTAAGTTGTAAACTCCAATCAAAATACTTTAATAATGCTTTTTACTTCTCCTACAAAGCGTATCCACCATATGTTCGTATAGAACACATAGGAGTTTGCAGTATCTATTCCTTAATTTATTGTTGAATAGTATGTTGGAAGAATTCTGGATCCTCCTCTAGTGATTCCTTAATAATATCCAAACCACCTTGGAATTCACCGTTGATATATAATTGTGGGAAAGTTGGCCAATCTGAAAACTTCTTCAAACTTTGTCTAATTGCATCATCTCTCAATATATCAAAGAACCCAAATCTAACTTGATGTTCTCTTAAGATACCTACTAATTGTCTAGAGAACCCACACTTTGGTTCAGATGGAGTACCCTTCATAAATAACATAACAGGAGCTGCATTGACTAACTTGGTTAATCTAGCAAATACTTCTTCTTCGGATTCGGCTTCTTCAGTGTTATCATCTGGGGTCTCTTCAGCTTTTGGTGCATTACTACCTTTATTTTCAATAAACTTCTTACATTCATCTAATAAATTGATAAATTCCTTTGGATCAGCACCTGATAATTCCTTTAAGATAGTACCATTTTGTATCAAGACAAAATATGGAACAGCAGAAATTTCAAATAATTCAGCAATCTCAGAATTGTTATCGGCATCAATAGATAAGAATGTTATATTTGAATTTGTTGGTTCGTTACTTATTGCCGTATAGACTTCACTCATTTGTTTACATGGTTCAGCCCAACTAGTTTGGAAATATAATACTATTAATTTATCACCGGCCTCTGTAGTGGTTAGTCTTGTAAAATCATCTTGATTAGTAATTTCAAAAACAGTCATTGTGATATATATGATTCCTATCTTTTTTTATTTTATTTTTAAAGGGAGTTGTTTAATATAGTGTTGTACAGTATATGTAATAGGTTCACAAATGTGTTAAAAATAATATTGCAATAAGTGGAAAACAAACAATGGGGATAAAATGCTAATTAACGGTCTTATATATATGTGTGTGTGCACAGCGTAAAGTGAAGAGCAGTTATGTGAAGTTGGGTAGTAATATTCGCATTAATAATCTAAAATTTGTTAAAATTATCATCAACTGCAAAGTGAAAAAATAAGAAAATAGATTAGAATCACATCAGAAAAAGAAAGAAACACAGTTGTGGATTTGTCTGTTGCCCATCGTTCTCATCTGCAACGGTATATTGAAAAATATTGGCCTCGTTTTGTGCGCTTCGTTCTCAGAAGCAGTGTTTTTGAGATGTTCAGTTTGTTTGTTTTTTTGCTTTGCCGCTTCAAATAACAGCATGATGGATTGGCCAATCAGTGAGGGTGCTGTTAGTAATGCTATTAATTAGTCATCGATATATTATGTTATAGACAAAACTAGAATAGTCCTAATATTATTTTCCTGACATATAAGAGAGATCGGTTTAAGTCACAGCAACTACGCATCGTTTTTATTTGTTAAATTTTAAATATAAAAAGGAATTGATAATGGTCAGTATATTATCCGTTTGAGAAAGTGTGTCTCATTTCAATCGGGTGATTAAATATCATTTCTTTCACTTACTAATATATATAGCAATCTATTACGCCTTGGAATATTACAGTATCGGAGATTTTTTCAATATACTTATTGAAGTAACCGCTAAAGAGCATACTAGTCATTAATTGATACACCCGGCAACCAACAAAACACAAATGTCACAATTTCCCCTTAAGCGCCCGATTAAGAATGTATGATCTCCTGCGACTTGTCAGAATATTAACTCGAAGAAATTGATGCTGGAATGAATAAGGTTTTGTTATCAATGCAATCGCCATCAGCGACACATATACTTTCCTCATTCTTTTAATGTTTAATGGTTATATTTTTATCCATTTAGCACAGTCGCAAACAGTCGTGAAGATAGTGAGTAACTATGAATATACTTGGCATTAGCAATATTTTAGGAACAAAAACGTTTATACTTACATATCAGTATGGATAGTTGCGTGTTGTTAAGTATCACAAACTTATGAGAAAATATTATAACTGAATAATCTCATTAAATACTGCATAGCAGCCAGCGTTTAGCTGTACACCTAAATGAAAAAACATATTAGAGCGCTGCAGTTCCAAAACCTTTTAAGATCGTAATTTTCATGTTGAGTGAAGAGAGAGAGAGAGAGACTTGTTGGTATAACAAACAAGGAAATGGCATCCGCGTACCACCATATAAATAATTAGATTTATTTCGAGATACCGAATAGACTACTTAATAGAATACGTACATCACAGTTGAATTAATATAGTCTTCTTCTAAATATGTAAAGCAAATACAATATATCCGAAGCATAGGTAACTCGCTGTCTGTTAAAAGTAAAGAACTTATAGAATACTTCCAAATTTGGGTTAAGTTTCTTAATATACCTAACTAGGATTCGACCTGCGATTCAATGTCTTTAAAAAAAGACCAAAAAATAGGTCGTACCCGGATTCGAACCGGGGTTGGTCGGATCAAAACCGACAGTGATAACCACTACACTATACAACCATTTCAAAATTTTTGATTTTATAACATAGGCGTCTTTTAAGCCCTATGTCATTTTGTACGTTCCTACGAGGGTGTCTAGGGTAGCCATACTATAGGTTGCACTAAATATCTAACGAACGAGTAAACTAAGAGAAGAAGACATTGTGCTTAATGTACAATGCCATTAGTATCTTCCCATACTAATGCCTTAGTATTTCCACATACTAAACACGAACAGTATCCTCACATACTGACACTGTCACCAATGAAATCATTTGACAGCTCACAACAGTCATACTGTTCACAGGTTAACCTTAAATAAACTAGTACATCACATATCGATGTAATCACACGCGTGTATAAATCT
>PPOO01000953.1:128690-160996 GCA_003708545.1 Maudiozyma turicensis
GATAAAAGCCTCACTAGTAACTGATTCAGATATCGATCAGGACTTATAGCGAACCAGAACAACTATATCAGTCACGTGTTCACTAAAATATACCACCATAGTTGTTACAATTTTTGTGGTTATTTTTGTCTTTGAATAATTTTGGACTTTTTATTTATTGTTTCGCGTGAATATTCTTTATAATAAGTACTTAATTTAATGGTGCTGAGAGTAGAAAGATACGATGTTCTTTCTGTTCGTCTAAACTTGTTGTTACTGATAGAAATCCTTGTTTCTAACAGGTTGAACATTTGGTTCACTGATATTTTGATTCAATATTCTTTATTTATTACATAATTAATGACAGAAATTACGTAGTATGGATACATCTCATATGTTTGACATTTTCGTTTTATATACGACACACCCTTTTTTAGGCTTGACAGTGCGTCGCATAATCATCTAAGAGAAAAGACATTACTAATCAATAAATTGGAAAGTAAAATAAAATAATACATATATAAACACGATAAATAATCTGAACACATAGTTTGGGATTATTTTACTCATTCTATTTTAAATATTATATATAAAGAAAGTACAGACAAATTATAATTTCGAGTAACATAATAAAATTTGCTTAAAATTAATAGTTGAATCTACGGTACTAATATCACTAACTATTGAAAATTCAATTTATTAACTTCCATTTTGGAGCTAATATTTATATAGGGAATAACTTTATATCTCTCTACTTTAATAAGTAAATACCAGTCATCTCTTTAGAACTTTTCCAAAGAGCTATATATACTAAATATATATCTATTCTTTATATAAACAAGTTCTCGATGATCTCCTCATCGCAAGTTTTTCCGATTTCTTTGTCGCCTCGGCATATCTACCGTCTGACGCAAATCACTTTATTTAACTATGTTGGATTGTAACACAATGTCTTGTATTCTAATTGACATATATGTACCATATATTCCAACATGAACATTATCAAATTTACCAATCTTTATCTTATTATATTTCTAAAATATATATTGAAAATTATTATATATGTTGTTGTTGGAAATATATTTGTTGTGAGACAAGGTAAGATTCTTTACAATGTAAATATTTCCGTGAAGATTTTCATGTATATAAAGGAAATTCAATTTCTGTTCTATATAATATTGCATAATTCACTTCTATATATCTCTTCTTTGTTAAAGAGGGAGAGGAGTAATACTGTCACTGCAGGACACGGAGTCTTCCAGTACAGTATTTTTAATATACTAATCTCATTTCCAAATGTTTCAGATTCTCGATAAGATACAATTGGGGTAAAAATATGTAGCACAGTGATTTTGTTCTATGAACCAGTTAATAACAAAATATAGTAAAATTATTTAATTTAATGCCACATTCTGTTATAAATATATAATAGTTCTGTTAGGGTTTTAAGATTAATTGTATAAAATGCATATAATAATTTTCTAATAAAAGTATAAGTGTCATCAAGAATAGATGTGCTACTAAATAGTGTTGTGTGGGACTATTCCTTACGTGAAATATTTTCTTGTCTTGATGTGATGAACTGGTGTACACCTATATTCAATCAGGTTTGCTTCGTCGAACGTCCGAACCAGATTAGATTGTAACACTATGTCTTTTTATCAAACTTGACATATATGTAAGATATATTCCAACAAAATTCGCAACTCTTAGTTAGTTATAACCCCTCTTGTATTGCAGACCACATTTGAATATTAAACTACCTTTAATTAAACTAAGGAAATACTTGTGATATGTCATCATTTTCAGTTCTTTAGTGTTGTGACTACCCACTATTAATAAATATTAGACTTCAATGGTAAAAATATAAGGTGTATTGAAAGTTGAAGTCATTTATATAAAAGTTGTAAATTCTTCAAAAGATTGATTTTAAACGAGATCAATCATTTCGTCTCCACCTCATCATCAGTTATAACAATTGAAGATAAGGACTTTCAAAGGTAATCAAACAACGGCATACTTATTACTTGAATATGATACAGTAGAACTTATATCATGCAGCATCATTCAGTTCTGGGGGAAATATTATACCGAGTGACAGTCTTTACGAAAGAGGCAATTTTTACGTTGACGTACACATTACCCGTATAAAATGATATTTCCTAGATAATATCTTATCTAGATAGTGAATATATATACACTGGTTTCAATTATGCTATTATGGTAGTTGCTTCTAGTTCATCTATTGAAAAGTAACTTTACTTCATTTGAAACACTAAATTTTGGTCAACTTTTAGCAGGCTTTTATTTTCTAATATATATATATATAAAAGCAATCTTATTTGTTTTACGATATAATATATTAGGACAGTGAACACATAACGATATCCCGAGATAGCATGAGAATACCTTGCTGACGAATCACCGGCTATTTCAATTCATTAGATACACTTGCAATCAGATATACTTGCACCACACAGGCACAACTTACACCATTAAAAGCAAGTCATAAAATTGCACCACAAATGTTACCCTGAAACACCCCCACTTTTTTTCCCTGTTCTGCAAAAAATTTCGCGCGTCAAATGATTACGTTTGCAGTAACGAACAAGCGTAGTGGCGCCACCTGTGAGGGGGGCGGCCGCGAGCAAGAAACCCTTTCACACACACACGGTTGAAAGAATCAACAAAACAAGACACGCTCTTAATTCTGGTATGTTTTTTTCTCTCACTCTTGTTTACGGTACCGTAAATAATTCAAAGGAGGAAAAAATAATTTCTGAGAAACAATTAGTTGTTGTTTTCTTTATTCTAAATTTAAATAAAGGATATAAGATAGAGATATAAAGAGTTTTGATTTGATACCTAACGTGTAATTTTTTTTAAGTAAAGATTTGATTCAAGACACCATACTCATTTGTTATTCTAAACAGCTTTTATACTAAGGATTATATTGAAATCAATTTCACTTTTCTAGATTAGATCCCTGGCCCCCCTGAAATAATAAACAAGTATACAGCAAGAAAAAAAACCTAAAACAAAGAATTATCAACTTTTATAAAAGGAATAATAATTAATCTAAACAATTAACTTATCCATTTATATCCGTGTAAAAAAATAATTATCGATTATTGAATAAAATAGATAAGAGATACAACAAAAAGAATAAATTCAAACATTATATATAAGATAAAAAATGTCCGAAACT
Source organism: Maudiozyma turicensis (assembly GCA_003708545.1). NCBI lineage: Eukaryota > Fungi > Ascomycota > Saccharomycetes > Saccharomycetales > Saccharomycetaceae > Maudiozyma > Maudiozyma turicensis. Next base: position 131,878 of record PPOO01000953.1, read on the forward strand.
CGTGAAGATTCCGTATACTTAGCCAAATTAGCTGAACAAGCTGAACGTTATGAAGAAATGGTAGAAAACATGAAGAATGTTGCTTCTTCTGGTCAAGATCTATCTGTCGAAGAACGTAACTTATTATCTGTTGCTTACAAAAACGTTATTGGTGCTAGACGTGCCTCTTGGAGAATTGTTTCCTCAATTGAACAAAAAGAAGAAACTAAAGAGAAATCTGAACATCAAGTTGCTTTAATTAGAAAATACCGTTCAAAGATCGAAGAAGAATTAACTAAAATTTCTGATGATATCTTATCTGTATTAGATGCTCATTTAATTCCTTCTGCTACTACTGGTGAATCCAAGGTTTTCTACTATAAGATGAAGGGTGATTACCACCGTTATCTAGCTGAATTCTCTAGTGGTGACGCTAGGGAACAAGCTACTAATGCTTCCCTAGAAGCTTACAAGACTGCTTCCGAAATTGCTACTACCGAATTACCACCAACTCACCCAATTAGATTAGGTTTAGCTTTGAACTTCTCTGTCTTTTACTACGAAATTCAAAACTCTCCAGATAAAGCTTGTCATTTGGCTAAACAAGCCTTCGATGATGCTATTGCTGAATTAGATACTTTATCTGAAGAATCTTACAAGGATAGTACTTTAATAATGCAACTATTAAGAGATAATTTGACTCTATGGACCTCTGATATGTCTGAAGAAAACCAAGAAGATCAAACTCCAAAGAATAACGATGCTAACGATGCCGAAAACAAATAAATTGAATGATACACTTTTTTAATTTAGTCAATCGTGCATGATTTCATATTTGTCTTCTTTATTTTAACTCTATTTTTATTTTTATTTAAACCTTTTTATTTGCCTTATTCCTTTTATTTTTTATTTTATTCCTTTGCTGTGTTACTAAACAAGAACAGGGAATGACATTTTTCTTATAGGAGGTTGGATCACATAGAGCAATAATTATAAAGTTGTTTCTTTTCGTTGTCTTTGAGATATTTATCTCAATATAACAATCTATACTTCCTTCCATTCGAGAAAATTTCCTCTGATTTCTTACCATTAACGAAAAAATAATAAGAAAAAGATGTGAGAACAAAAAGATCATATTAATTACTATATTTATCTCTATTTGTCAAGATCTTTTTTTTTCAATACTATCACTATTACCCAATTCCACATCAATCAAATAAATAAATAAATAAATAAATATATCTATATATATCTTATTAATTTATATTATATTATTATTATACAGACAAACAGATACACATACGCCTATACATATATATACGCATACCTTTCCAAGAGATCTTTAAATCTTATTTTTCAGCCTTGTGTTCCTTGTTTCGGTTGGTGTTGCCCCTTTCTACGATAGCAAGGGAATCCGGCTTAACAGAAAACTTCAAAAGATTTCTAAAGTATCAAGAACAAGTGAAAGAAATGTACCTAAAAGAATGTTCCAACAACAGATACAGAATTTATTCAATTGGTCATATATTCAAATATATAGAAGTTATAAACACAACTACACATAATGTCTACAGTAATTACTAAGAAAGGTATCAAATTTGTTAATATAGCCATAGGGTCCTTAGCTACATTGGCTTCCTTATCTCAAATCACATATGTCGTCTCAGATTTCAATATCTTTGCACTATCTCTGTTTGCTATTCCATTATCCGCAATGATTGTCATGTTAGAATTTAGAGTTCCATCGCAACTGTTCAATTTCGCCTCATTTTATTTCAGTTATTTAGGAAGAGGTCTATTACAAATTTTCCTTGGTATCATTATATGTCATGGTGGCGCTTTGAAGTTAATGACAGCTTTCCTGATGGTGATCAGTGGTATCTCATTTTGTTTATTCCAATTCTTACCAATGGTTGAGGAACCTGATTATTTTAAGATTGCCGGAAACTCCTTGACTGTCGGTGATGACGAATTCGATGACGGCGACGACGTTATTTGAGGGAGTAGTCCATCCACATTCAAATGGAAACAAAAAGTTATGATACATCTAGGACTATGTAATAAAAATATTGTATTATTTAGTAATTTCTCCCTTTTTTTCTAAGAAAGTTCAATTTACTTTAATAGAATCAATAGATTTCTTTGTCTCGAAAGGTTGATTGTGTTTTTAACATATAATGCATGGATATATAAATATATATATGATATTATATTTTGCTACTAATATACAAAAAGATGAAGAAAATGTTTAATGAAAGGTAGAATTTTATTATTGTTCACTTGAATTAGAGTTCCATACCATTGTTTTCTTTAGAACCTTGATTAACAACTTGTTTCATTGGTTGTGTTTCTCTAATAACTAAACCAAATCTCTTATCCTTAACTAACGTGGCTAGTTGGAAAATACCTTGTACTGTAGAATCTTCACTGTTTAATTCTAATTTAGATTGAATCCAACTTGGTTGAGAAGTCTTAGAACCACCAGTTAATCTTAATAATTCAGGTTTGTCACCAGAACTGACATCACTATCACATAATACTACAGTAGTACATTCTCTGACAACAGGAAGATCTATAGTTTCCGGACATGATTTCATTAAAGATTTCAATTTCAAACTGGCTATACCTAATTTTGGTAATGGTACTTCATGGCCAGGCAGTGTTAAAGTAGCAGTGGCATCATAACTTAGAGCACCGTTTTGGTTGGAACCCTTTAAGATATGTTCCCATGGAACCCATTTAGCAACTTCAATTGGGGATTCGACACATAAATAATTATTTAGAATTTCACTCATACCTAATCTAAATGATTTCAAATCCTTATCTAAAGCAGCAATTTGTTCATTATAGTCTTTATCTTGTACAATTGGGAAATTTTCTGATAAATGTGATAACTTGAATGGATAGACACCATTTCTATCGATGTTAGTTAATAATTTTCTTGAGGTCTTCAATTTTAATGCATGGGATTGTGCAAAATCTCTGACAAAGATACCAGATCTAGCAACTAATTCATTCTTTCTATGGGATTTACCTTGAGCAGAATCAACAACATCTAATGTGACAAGACCCTTCTTGGTGGAGTGTCCTACTGGAACCATCTTTAAGTCAATCATATATACTTCACCAGAGTTAACAGTGAAATCATCGACTGGGATAGCTGATGGGACACTTCTACTGCTGTTAGTAGCAACTGCTAGATCCTTAACGTCGGAGTTAGCTAATAATTCAGCCTCTTGATGAGATTCAGTCCAAACAACACCTTTATATTCTCTTTCAGCAACAATACCCTCATTTTGACCAGCTAAAAATCTTCTGATTCTACGAACACGGGAACCTGGAACAACAGCACAGTTATATGAACGAGCAACGGTATTAACAATATGTCTAATCAATTGACCAGTTACAGCAGTACCTAAACTTGCCGGTAACTTTTCTGGGGTTAAAGCACAAGCTAATAAAGCAACAACAGTTTCCATAGCAATATGATTAGCAGCGATAGCATCAGCTTTAACATCCAATAATGGACCAGCTGGAACGATTGCACCAGTCTCATTAGTGCTAGTTGGGTAAATAACCATGGTGTGAGAAACTTCTGAGGTGTACCCATCAATATGAACACCTAAAGTAATCTTAACAACATCACCAACTTTTAAAAGACCCGTGACACTGCTGTTCAGTGGATCTTCTTCAGATGTAATTTCTTTATTCCAGTTCTTTAAATTTTTTACATCATCGATTTCAGGACTCCAACCACTTGCTAATTGATCGACATCGATAGATGTTGGAATAGCAATACCTCTTTCATTGACCTTATTCTTATAGTACTGTTCTAATCTAGTAATAATGAAAGAGTCAGCTAACAGACAAATCTCGGAGATAGTTAATGGGGTTTCAATAGTCTTGTAATGGTAAATATCGTTAATTAAACCAGTGACATATTTCAATGCAGTTTGAGAAATCTGGCCTGCAGTTCTATATTTGTCTACAACGGAATCTTGTAAAACATTCTTATCTTTTAATAGAACTTGAGAGTCCTCGTACGAAACAGCTAATTCCATGATTACTTATGCTTTAGTAGTTTGTTTTTGATTATTGGAACTTTTTATTTAATACAAGCCTTATAATAAAGGATCGGAATCAAGATTATTCTTTTATATCGATATACCATTGAAAATATTGAAACTCGATGCTCATCGCATTTTTTTTTCTATTTTTTTTTTTTTCATTTCAGAAATTTCGCTAACAAAAATTTTCAGCCAAAAATCCGTCGCTATGTACGAGCTGAAGTGGAAAATAGTGCAGATAAAATATATCAAAATCAGCTAATTCTTACATATTAAGAACTAAGTACAAAGAAGATATAAAATATATCTGCCATCAGTCGTCAAGTTGTTTCTTTGCATATGGAAAATAAGACACGCTAAAGAATGAGCCTCTGGTAATGGTATAGATTTTGAAAGACAGGCACCTCTAAACATATACATGAAAATATGTCAAGAAATTCACACGCACTAATATTGTCATTAAACTAATAGAATCTACAGTCTTTCGCATAACCGTTTTGAATTATACTTATGTTCGTTAGTCAGGATAATTGAAGACATATATACATATATCCTACTTTAGAATTATTTGCGTTAGTAATTTCAAAACTAGAGATTGTTCAAAATGGATGGATTTGTTTCATTGGTGAGAGCTGGTAGATTGTGATATTCTACACCTTATTTATTTTGCACTTCCTAGTCTGTTCTTGAAACTATTAGTTCAATTCGTGAATCATCGGTTACCGTGCTTCGAAAAAAGATCACATATATGACTGTGAAGTAACTAAGGAATCGTTGGAAATTCTACTATACTGTTATACACATTCAATTTCCTACAATGTGATGTTGTTATGAAGATCTTTTTCATATAAAACTAAACGGTATTTCCCAAACTATATGATTATTTAATACACTTTAGTTGTATATCTTCCTTGTTAAATGGAGGGAGGAGATCTGTTGACGCATAGGGAATGCATGTGCTCCGATCTATCGATGTTATGCTATAAATATTGAAGACTATTTGGTAGTTTTCTCACCTTCCATTCTGAAGATAATAGGGGCGCTACCATATGAGCGATTATAATTGTTCACTCCTGGCATTTGATAAAGGATATTATTATTGTAAATTTATTATATATAAACTTTATTTTTCTATCAAATGTCTGGAGTAAACAATTATAAGAAATGATATGAATTTAAATTTTGAAATAACTGTTTACTATAAATGCGGCTTCACTGCGGCAGTTCTTATTTCTGAACTATGTCATTTTTTACATCAGGACGGAATTGAGGTACCAAGCGATTGCCTTTTCAGGACTGGCAACACAATTTGCGCAGGGAATAGCATGAAATTTTTCGATGATTGGAAGCAAAATAAATTGGTAGGCAACCTAAATACAAAACCAAACACATATTTATGTATATGGTTCTCGACTGTTTCTTTTCAGAGATTTATTCCTTTATATAAAGAATTTTTGGTATTGAATCAATTTAATTTTTGCATATTTAAAACTAGTCGAACAGCCCTGAAATAAAAGCTCCTTTGCATGAAATAACAAGATATGCCACCACCTCAAACTGATGATTATATATATAGCTTAACCAACATAAATGGGTATACAAAAGACAGACATATAACTACCGCTAACAAAAATTCAAAGAAAAAGGAATGGTCAGATAATCATTCGCCATCACCAAAACGGTGGGCAGACAAATTATTGAATTTTCAATTGAACTCTAGAAAAGGTAAAATCCCAGCACCTATCACGCCAGCAATAAACTCCTCGATATCTTTGACAACCCCGGTTATATCATCACCAATAAGACCAGATCAGACATTTCCTTCACCGCATACGCCAGTCGAAGCTACCACTCCCACAGATAGCTATCCATCCCGTGTATCTTCTCTACCACGTCCAATTTCGTCAGTCTCTTCGAAGAGCAATACGAGAGTATCACCAATAAATTCATCTCACAGCGAACAAAACCTAGCATCTTTGAATTGGACGCCGAGGGAGGGTGTTACAGCTCAACGATCTAAGAGTAAGAAGTCATTTCTTACTGCAAAATGCACTATCTGCGATGAACCAATATCACATAGAAGTCATGGTGAAAGGATTGTCGAATTACAATGTGGTCATCTCTGTCATCAAGATTGTCTAATGATATCATTCGGAGATATATCAACTTCATCAACAAATATATATGAATTATTCCCACCATGCATTAAATGTAAGGTTGACAAATCTGTAAATATGAATTGTGTTCCAAAGGATGAAATGTTAAAGGATAGAATTATATCTGACGTCTTTCTCACAAAAGTTGGCAATGTCTCTTCTCCAGTGTCCAGTTATGGCAGTACACCGATCAACCATTCGGCATCGTCCCCAATGAATAGAAAAACGCCTGATGTCGTTGGGCAAACAGTGAACATCAATACATTAGCAGATATAAAAATGGTAAGACCCGCTACTCAACTAGGGACTGCCCCTCGTAGTGTGTCTCCTCAATTACTAAATTATGATGTAATAAGTACCAAAGCAAATAGGTATGATCTCATCAACCAAGACAAAAATATACTGCACACTCTTCCAGTGTTTGACGAAACAAATATCGCAGAGGAAATTAGCATTGCATCATCTAGCTATCATGATGATGAAGCACGACATCAAGAAATATCAGTTCATCTTCTTAGAACTTATTTTCTAGATTCGATAATAAGCAGATTTCCGTTACAGTTGTCAAAAGAATTAATTGACTCAGAATTTGGACTTCTTAGGTTGGTTGATAGGATGCTGGTAAGTACAGAGAAGACAATGTTTTCTCTCTGCTGGTGTTTTTTGTTCACAAAATGTATATTGATTGTGACGGTTGATCCTAACCAATCTCAAACAGACGAGAACATTATGTTAAGCACAAAATTTGTGAGCTTGGAAATGTATTATCCAGTAGAAACCATAAAAGTGAATGTTGTATCTGATTCTATCTTACAATGTGAGATAATTACTGAAAAGATGCCTAAATTATTTGAGCTATCTGAATCACCCTTTACAAATTCTACCACGGCTCTGCAAAAATGGGCTTCTGCTCTTTTGAATTCTAATATCATATTTGATCATGAAGCTATTACATCTACATTACGTTTACCACCGATTATCAAAAATATGGGCAATGATGGAGATGTTTTGACAACTTATACAGCTGATGGATCTAGCAGAAAAATATCAGAAGTTGGAACAATTGGACATATCAGAGGCAGCGTTATTATCCGTCGACAACCTAAGATCGCAGATGACACAAATATAGATAATGGGAGGTCGTCTATTTATACTACCAAAACATCGGTCAGTACCCTTATATCACTACGGAGAAAGAAACCTGATAATCTAATTCTTGTGTTGCAAATTGACAAACAGTATATGGTTTCAAAAGATGCATACACCATAGTGTTTAATAATCTAAAAGCATTAGAAATATTATTCCCTTCCCTATATATTTGTCTACTTGACTCAAAAATGATGATTCAACAGCAAGGGCCTGTTTCAAAGGTTGTAGTATGTAAAAATGATTTAAAGATAAGAGCAAGTTCCGAAAGGTTTACAGTTTTAAATTTGAAAAGGCAAATCCAAAAAGCTTCGGAAATTTCCGATAGGAGTGTCGGTATAGCAGTTGTATCTAATGCAACCATGAGCAAGGATGTGAACATATTATTTTCTTCTTTCGAACTGGTTCGAAAATTCCATGGGATTAGAACAAACGTATTAAAAATTAAAATTGGTTACCTATATATGAACTATACTGAAGAAATTGACGAACTCGCTGAAATAGATAGTTGGCCAGATATGCTTGAACTGCTTTGTTACACATTTGCGATTGATTATGACAGTGATGATGAAGAGGAAAGTGAGCTCTCAGATTTTGATAATTCCCTTTCCATTACTCCCAGTAGTATCATCGACGATATAACATCTTCAGACGATTCTATCTTAACACTGAATATAATGAGCACATCGTTTGATAGTGACATGCCTGCAAATAATGAATCTCACATAGATGACTCTGAAATTTTTATTGATGATATGTAGCAAATTAATATAATATATGAAGTGTGCGTGTACAGAGTTTGATAATGACAGACATCTAGGGTATATTCACGGAGTATGTGTGGCATAGAATATATTCCCGGATGTAATCATTAATTTAAAAGATACATCCTGGTGGGATAATACACATTCGGTATCATATAAATAATTCATAATTATATCATTTATATTTAGTGTCATAAAATCCTGCCACATTGATATCACTGTTGAACCCTGTCAATTTCCCTTGATATCAATGTATACCATATGTCGCGTTCCTCTTTGCAGCTAGCCAAGAATATTTGTTTATTTAAAAAATAATATCTACTCTTCTCTGCAATTGACTGATAGAACTTACCTATGCCCCCAGATCTGTGGAGAGGGTTTCGAACCGACTGAGTTTTGACAACATCTTCTGTCGCCATATCAACCTCGGAGAATTTTTTTTTATTTATAAGATTTCCTTTAGTTTTGACTGCTTTGCCAAATTGAATTGTGAACGACCTAATATACCGGTCCTCATCGTTTCGAACTTTATTACTATATAACTTATAATTATTTTGTCCATTCTTACTTGAATAATTGGAGTATTCCTTAGGAAGCAATTCTCTGGACGGTGAATTTCCGCAATAGATATAACAAGAATTAAGTGGTATGACACGATAAAACTTGTACATTATATTTCCACCTTTTCTTAATTTTATGTCTCTCCATTCAATTTTGTACAATACCAGAGTACCTGGAATTAAAATTACAAAGTATTTGGTATAAAGATGGTATAATCCTGTTTTTTGATGTAAAAGCCCATAATTTAGTAATATACAGAAAGGACTTTTCAACTGCGCATTTCCAAAAGGATTTGAATCACTGTAGTGGACATTTTCGTGACTGTTTTCATTAGAAGATAAGCTGTAACTTCGGTCTATTGTATTCACTCTTGAAGACATTTTTTTATTTAAAATACTCTTTTCTAGATTACTAGCAGATTGCACTTCATAAAGTTTGATAATTTGCCGCAAATTTATATACCAATACTCTGCAATTTTTCTGGTTGGTAATAAAACGCTAATTATGGAGTTGTCACGAGTAGTGAGAACTATAAGTGTTGGAACAATATTGCTCTTTTCCTCCTCTGTACCCCAATATTCTTTTAATTGCTCCCTGATTCTTTTGTGATACTTTTCATCATTGTTTGTCAAATGTAGTATACTCAGTTCTATGGAACTTACATTTCTTATATCAATACAGTAAGATGATTGGAGTATCAATGATATTTTTCTCTTGTATTCCTTGAAGCAAGAGTAGTCATTTCTCATAAAGTCTGAAATTTTACAATCATTATTTAACCATGATATATGGTTTTTATTGTCAACAGACAATATTTTCAAATTATCAAGATAGATCGAATTTTTTGTAGTTGACTTTTTTTTTAAGATTTGCTCCGAGTTAGTTGCATAAGGAATGCATTCTTGTTTCGGTGCTATTGAAAACAATATAGAACCTATAACTAATAGATACGTCTCCTTGTAAGAATAATCAAAGGGGTCTACAACATCACTCAAATATCTTTCATTCGAGATATGTGCGTACCCTTCTGCATATTTCAGTTCAGTAAAATTCGATTTTGTACCCGATGTCCTTGTGTCTCCAGTAGTTTTGTCTCTCCTAATTGGTTTTAAAAAAAAGGTACAATGTTCCTTTGATTTACCTAAATTACTCTGAAAGTGCTTGAGATTTTGGTAACTGAGTAATTTTGTAGAAAACGGATCATTTTGGAAAAACAAACCTTCCTGATAGGATCTAGGATTAAAGGCGTGTTCGTCTGGTGCAGTTGTTTCCAATAGAAGTACATTTATAAACATCTGTAAAGGTGAACTACATTCTGAGTAACCATTTTCAATGATTCGAAGTTTGCTTATTTTTTTTTTTTGCTTTTGATAAATATTCTAAACAGTCATATACCACTTTATTATATGTTAAAGTTAGAGAAATTTTGTGTTCAGGTAGCGAGATAGTATATGGAACTACATCATTCCTGGATTTTATTCCTAGGGAAATAAAATCATACAGAGCTTGTAACTGAAAACTATTTGAGGGTCTAAAGAAATATAATATTGTTCGGTCTTTATTTATTTCCGCCAGATTACTAGTAATAATTCTTTCAACACAAATCGTGTTATTAATAATTCTCAATGATTTGACTCCAATATTGATATTTATCAAAAATAGGTCATTCTGTTCGAAAATTGTCTTTTTCGAAATGTCAGTAATACTTTTACAAATTTTATTTGATATAATCAGTAGTATCGTTTTGCAGGTGGAATTAGAATAACCTTGAATGAAATATTCTTTCCACTTCATCTTGCCCATTAATGAGCGGCTGTAAGAGAAGGACTGTTTTGACTGTTCAGCTAAAGGTTTTGTAGTTTCAACAAGTAGTACTAACATCTTATCCGTTCGTATGTGTTTTAGTTGACAATCAATATCAGTTTTTTCATATGTTGAGTACATAACTTTGTCTACTGGATGTTCAGCCTTTGGTTGAACTCTTGACTGAAAGTCACTTCTTATTTCATGTTCGTCTCTTAAAGTTTGGATATCAGCATCAGACATTGGAATGGGTGCCCGAATACTAAACTGATTCTGTATACAGTCTCTTTCGATATTAATATTATCAAGAGCTGTAGGGTTGGAATGGTGAAGCGCAATATTACTTTTACTGTCATTTTTGGTGCCACAACATTTGTGTAGATGGAAAAATATTGTTTTATTTCGGTAATTCTTCATCGACTTCATAGACGCTAAGACATACGTTTTGTTACTTAGTATTCTGGAAGGATTTTTCTTAAACCTCTGCTTTCCAAGTATTGTCGATATTGGCGTATTACCAGCAAGAACTTTTCTCTCGCGTTTTCTGAGTTTATGGTACTCCTCAAAATTTATCTTCTCATCTATATCTCGTAACCTTAGATTTTGTAGAGACTTACCATTATACTTCTCTCTGATATCTTTTATAGTAATGTTCAGAAGAGGAAACCGAGTGGAACATTTGTGTCCATATATTAGTAATTCTTCATTTTGTGTCAAATGAAGGGTATAACTGTTTCTCTTAATATTAAAAAGATGTTTAATGTTCTGTTGAAATTGCCTTCCTCCAAAATAATTTGAATTAACAGGGATTCGACCAATAAATTGCGTATTCAAAATTTGAGAAATATCTCTTATTGAAGTTTTCTTCAATGCTTGAGCTAGAAAGGAGTTCTCTGGGATTACCACAACTTTATTTGCCATATGCTCTTTACATTTTTTTGAAATATAATCATCATATTTTTGCTCGTCAGCTATCAGTTTCAATATTTTCTGTTCCTGGGAGGTTGCCATCGAATATTACTGTCTATGAGATTGCCCCTAACAATATGGGTCTTTGCCGTTATCAATCTGTGAGTTTTCTTTTTATCACCATTAGGTCTATACCCTAAATGAAATAATTTGTGACATCTTCGATTCAAAGTAATGTGAGACATTATTTTTCTGTCCGGAACGTTAGCGCGCAATGTCAGTGCACGCTCCAAATTGGTTAAAACAGTGACACTTTATGCTCGAAAAAAGAACTCTTTAAGTACCATTCATAACTTCGGAGATAATGCTTCCAAAATCATGTATTGCCCATTTTATTACTTATTCAATATACATTAATATACCTGATTACAGAAAAAAACACCGCTGTTGCAATATTTATATAAGAATATCTGTCCAGTATGACCGCTAAAAATCATCTGATCCAAATCCATCAATAAAGACAGGTGCGACTAATGTCCAATTGTATAGTACGTAACATATCCAAGCACTCACAATTTTAACCCATGAGTAAAAATATGTTCTACCAACAGGAACGAAATCTCCTACATCGTCCTGACCGACATTGACAGTTAGTAAAATAGCAATCCATTGGGTAGCTAAGAAGAAAATAAAATGGAACAAAGAGTAATTATATTGTGTACCTTCATATTCATCATCATTAGTATCAACTGCATCTTGCGAACTACCCCTGTTCCCACTATTCATCCAAGGAGAATCATAAAGTGCACTTTCGGGTAATGAACCTTCGTCCACTGCTTGTCTTATAGCCTCATATCTTAATTGATGTCTAGATTGACCATTCATCCCATCATATTCAACATCATCAGGCAGATAAATTTCACCGTTTGAAGCAGACCCTTGGAATGCACTATTAGCTGCAGCTCTTGTAGTAGTATATGCAACTGCAATAAACGTGAACACTGAACCTAAAATGATACTTGCGTTACGTGTACCGCTTGATCTCACTAATGGATTACAATATTTATCATCTGGTTCAGAGGCCATTGCACTCATTGTCAAATAGGTGCAGTATACTGAAACCATACTACTTTGAGCTAAATCAGACCTTGGATTAGCTTCTTGAATCTTCGGATGAATAGATGTTATCAAAGTTAGACAAGTTAATACGAGATTGACGGTAACTGCAGTTTGATTCATCGTACATTGGCCATGACAAAAGAGAATGTACATTAAGATTGTCATGGCCAATGATGCTGTATACATCCCCGATGTGCCAATCACCAAAAATTTCTTCCAGAAAGATGAATTTTCATCATCAATCTCAACATGATATATACATGTCTCTGCCCATTCATGTGCAAAATCAACCAATAAGATTAAACCAATCAAGATAAATACTGCACCACTAGGTACCGATACCCATTTAGAAAAGAACACGTAGAAATTATTCGGTAATAGGAACGATATGACAACCAGTACCAAATATGAAATGAATTTTAGACTCCACCACGAATTTTGTAAATCAGATCTTTTATCCTTTGTAGATTTAACGCCTATCAGTATGGAACCTAATATTATATGCATAAAACCTAATGCAAAATTTAGTCTGTGTACAGTAAAGAACCCACATTCTGCGGTATCTGTACATGTTTTCCCAGGCCACAGAAAGGATTTATTAGCCGACATCGATATCCATGATATCAATGAGTTTAATAGTAACCAACCTGCATATATCGGTCTTGTCCCTAACGAACTTGAACTTAATGATGATAACGTCTTTGATAGTAAATTCGAGCAACAACCACCCATGCAAGAGGCTGCAAAAGTAGTTGCCATAGTAATAGGTAACGAAACGATAGCTCCCATATTTGCACTTGATCTTATTGTTAGTGTTCTTGTAGAGTAGTAGTGATAGTTCCTTGACAGTACGTTAAAGCAGTTTATCTATCCTCGCATACTCCCATCCTTCAAATATCACACGAATTCCTCATCTGATAAAATTGCAACTGCAAAGCCATGTCCTCGCCCCGTTGCCTTACTTTGATTTTTCATGTTATAGTAACCTCGGAACAAGATAAAAAGGATCTTCAACTATTGACTTTTGAAAAATAATTGTAAAATGATATGCTATATGTATGTAAAATAATGCAGATATATATATGCTGGTATCTTTTTTGTTCCTTATCGTTTGATCAGTTGATCCAAGTTATTCCAGAAACCACCTTTGTCATAAATATTTGTGATTTCACTTGGATTCTTAACTGTGGTGTAATTGGATAAAGAATATGCAGTATGATCATATGCATTTGTGCTAAAGAATCTTAATTTCGACTTGTCGTTATTGCTGAATTCCGAAGGCTCGATGAAGTACCAATTACCACGAAGATCCCGTACAAGCTTACCATCTCTCATGAAGTTTTGTACGATGTACCATTTATCCTGTTCATTAGTTGTCATCCCTTCCGTAACTATACTCAATTCCATGTATGTGAATATTCCAACAATAACAGCAAATAGACCCAATAATATACTCATTGTTAATGCAGCTTTAGGTAGTAGGACCACTCTTCTAATATACAAATGCTGTAATCTCAGAAAACCATAACCCATTGATAATGTATTATCTATAAGGAACCCATAGAAGTATATATAGTTACCTTTTCCAATACAATTATTGGCCCATATACAATGATGATCTTGCAATAGCACGCATCTATTACAGATGCTACAATGTTTCGAACGTGCTGGTTTCGCGATTCTGCATGACCGACATACAGTGTCTGGGTAATACAATATGTGATCATATTTATATTGTCTCTTGGAATCTAATTTAATATCCAACGAATTTTGCGGCTTAACAAATACAGTTGCTATACCTAGACACATTACACTTACAACAAAACCAGGGATCAATAAACAGTTCTCAAAAGATGTGATGTAAGGGTTCACTATTGGATGCAATTTGATATAATACAACAGGATAATGTATAAATATAGTGATAGGTAGAAACATGGCACAATATAAAACTTCCATCTGTGCGAATTGTTATCTTGAAGTACAGGAACGAAAATGTTTCGATAATACCACGAGAACGGCCACACAGTTCTAAATCGGGGCGATGCTAATAGGAAACATATCTGCGATATCACTATCGTCAATAAAAGAAATTTAGTGAGCATCCGGTAAATTGGTCTTGATTCATATAACGTATTGAGTTGATATTATCAATAGAAATACACTATTACTCTAATACCGATCCTAAATGAATTATATTGACTCGGATCTTCTTTTCTTCCTTCCCAATATTATCAGAATGTGGTGTTATTGTTGTTAACTTTCAGCCGTATCTCATTTTGCATCAATTTTTTTTTTCGTCTAGCAAAAATTTTCAGAACCCGCGACAATAAAAACTTACGTAGATCGAATATACGGATACTTGGTATTCGATAATGCACAGATGAAACAGAAGCCAAACAAGTCAATTAACAAAAACAGTCATGTTGAACCGGAGGTTCTGAATATAAAATTTGCTGGTGAATGTGCCATTTGGTGCATCAACATTGTGTAGTGAGAAGGCAACTGAGAAAAAATGCTGCAAGCTCCAAGATCTAATTATTTTTTATAGAGGTTATATGAAATAGTATTGCGGGAATAAGGGTATGGAAAAGAATATTTATGAATTTACTGATGGACTATACTATAATTATCATTGAATACTTGACCTCGAGTGGGTACCACTTGAAGAACTACTTTCGATTTCTTCATTGAGACCAGGTATATAGAATTCGTCACCTAGCAAGAAATCAAATGGCATTTTTGGGTCTGTTTCTATTATGCGGCTAAACGTTTCATTCAAATTTTGAAAATTTGGAGTAGCAGTTATTTGATTGTTGGAGCATTCAGAAATACTTCCTTCTGATGAATATATTGTAGAATGCCTATTGTCTAACCGAGGCTCGTTTACTGGAGTTGATGATTTATCTTTGCGTTTATGATGATTCCATAATATCACTGTCAATTCAGATTTCTCCTTTGTTTTTATTTCAATCGATATATCGAACAGTGTTTGCAAGATATTATATTTTTGAGGATCGTTTTTAAATGCAGGAATAACAGTAGATGATTTCTCCAAATCCTTAATGAATTCGATGGAATATTTCTCTGGCAGCACTTGAACTAAAATATGATACATTAATTGCAGCCTTTCAGGTTTTTGAAGATGGTCAGGCTCTTTATGTTGAACATCTACTGGCCACCAATTTGGTTTGGCTGCATCTCCATTAATATAAGGGTACTTAATCTTTTTCTTTGGTTCAATAGCCTTTATCCATATTTTTGCTAGTACTTTGCATGGAATTTGTCGTAAATGTTTCAAACAATGAAAAATATAGTTTTTAGTTTCCTGAATGTCATTAAGATCCAATCGTGTAACATCGTATATATTGTGATAATTATTTGTCTTGGTTGTTTTCGACGGAATATACCTTAAATTATTCTTATCTACTAAATTTACCAAATCAATAGGGATTTTATCACTGATACCAGTTGTGACATAACCATATGCGAATAGCTTGCTACCTGGCACCTTTTCACTGTGCTTCTTAAATAGTAATAAAAATTCTGTACCATCCTCATTAAGAAGATCGGCTTCTCTTGAATACGGCATTAGTTTAACAAATATCTAATAGCTTTCTATTTTTTAGCAGTACTAATTTATATACATTTGACATATAAACCAGTGTAATAATAGCAACGACTTGTCGACAAATTTAATCATTGTGCAATATCATTTGTGATAGTATATATATGGTTTTATATATATTCATGTATAGAATTACAGTTATCTGTTATAATTTCAGTTTTGAATATAATTGTCAGGAAAATATTTACTGACATCATATGTGTTTCAGATGTGTCAGGGGGAACAAAGTCCCTCTTCTCATGAGAACAAAGTGTCGTGAACAGAGTACAGATACATGAAACAACATTGAATATGTCTAGTTTCCAAGCTCCTACATAATAAATATACCAAATATATAAAATTTGCTAAATAGTTCAAAGGCATTACTTATCAAACTTATCAACATCGTTATAACATATGTCGAATCGCCCGTGTTTCGAACACTCGCCCATTTCAACAAGTTTCTGACTCCTGCCTCGAAATTTTCGCGGTGAGACTCGGAATTTGCCGGAGGGAATCCGAATTTGCCGGAGGGAATCGAAGTTCAAAGGAGCGAAATCGAAATCGAAAAAATAAATTGTGGCAGAGCCTCTGATATTCGCATGTGAAGTTTTTAACATGTGATAATTTATCACAATGGTCATCATCGCTGACAACAACAACAACCTTTACGTGTACTCATTGTTCATATATCTGATCTAATAAAGTTTGACACATTTGAAACTTGGACAGATATTATTCACCTGATATATCTGAAAGTATCCCAAAGGAGATATAATTGTATTATCACTACACATTTACAGTTGAACTCTAACAGATATAAATTCAAACATTAAAAAACATATCACGAAACTTCTAAACATTACGTTCCTTATCAAAATCCTAACCACATTCCAAAATGCAGCATCATAATATGGAGCTAGATAATTTATTTGATCTGGATGCAGATATCGATTTCGAGACAGCTTATCAATTATTCAGTAATTTGGATAACATTCAAGAGAAAAATATAGATATATTCACACAAAATGTTCATTCCCCTACACATCAATATAACAATGGAACAGAGCACCTATTTAGAGCTGGAGCTCATAGGTTATTAGCAGATCCAACACATAATAATCCAAATTTAGCTCAATCATTGCCTGAACCAGAGAGGATACAGAATTATGAACACGATATCAACCACCACGAAATTATACATGAGAAGCCTGTGTCGGCTAGAACGCCTCAACTTGTTACTACACCACGTTTAATGGATAACGCATTGCTTTTACAGCATCAACCTAATGGCCATAGTATATTAAGTCCGTCTCCTATGGCGTCACCCCAATTTTTCAATACTCATATAAATACTCATAATAATCATACACAAAATCCACTACAACAACATGTACACATGAATGCTATACAAAATACTGTGAGTTCAAAGAATATGCCTATCCTAAATGATCTGCAAAATAATGAAGTGAAACATCCTTTAAATCAATTTCAATTACATCCACAATCCACAAATGAATTATTAAAGCATTTTAAGGATTCACACATGCAAAGAAATAATGATACTTTATTAAGTACATTCGAATCTATAGCAATCGAAAATTTCTTAGATTCCCTAGTAAGTAATCAGAAGGATAATGGTCAAAAGAATCATGGTGGTCCAAATTCACCTATCAAACATGATAACCATAATAATTTAGTTGCTATTCCTTTAGCCGATATTCCTCAGGATGAACCTAAATTAAAACCTGCTAAAGTTACAAAGGTAAAAGAGATCGTTAATACGAAATCTGACGATGTCTCATATTTGACTATAAATAATGACTATATACCGCCAAAGATTGATATTCCTGAGATTACTGTTCCCGATAGTGAAATACCTGCAAATTTAATTAATGATGAAAAGAAGATTAAAAAATGGAAACATGTTCAAGTCGAGAAGGCAAGAAGAAACTTCACAAAACAATCGTTTGATGATTTAACTGATTTGATAAGTAAAGATATCGAAACAAGCTCAAAGAGGGTACCAAAATATATTCTACTTAACGCAATTGTAGATGATATCAAGGACATACTGAAGGCTAATCATAAATTGGAACAAATGTTATATGACAAGAAATAAATAGTTTTTCTTTTAACTTTTTTTTTGGATGCTAATTTGGCATAATATTTAGGATAGATTATATACACACATATATTTCGTATTACTTTTTTATAGATTCATATCTTTGATTAATGTTGCCGCAATTTCTTTATATTTCCAACTGTCACCGGAGATTTTCTTAAAATGAATCCCAATTAAACCCAAAAATTTTATCTTAGCAATAAATATTTCAAAAACAATTTTATTAGTCCGTTCATTTGCAATGAAGGGATGATTTTCGTTCCACGCAATCGGAGAAGACAAAACAGTATCTTGTTTCGACGTAATGGTAGTGCCCTTATCTGTTGATGTATTTGTATCTGTTACGACAGGGGTAACAGGCACCACTGTATCGTTATTTGAAATATCTACAATTAGTTCAGGGATCAATTGATGGATTGTTTCAGTTGTAACATTTAAGTGCTGACTCTGTGTAGGATCTATCCCAATATCTTCATCGGAAATATCTTCAAATTGTACCGGACTTTCAACAGGGCTCGTTCCAAGTGCCATATCGTGTTCTTCGGTTGCATTGGTATCGTAATTGACTGCTTGTAACAGATCTCTATTGACATAATCCCCTGATTTATAAACGATGCAACGGAAGCCCCCTTTGATCTCTTCATATTCGATACTGCTACGCTCCAGTGCATTAATGATTTTGTATCTTACAACAGCTAACGGCTTTGATGATGTCGTTTGTACTGATAACACACCTTTAGTGAATATCGAACTGGTGTATTGAATCGACGGCATTGCACCCAATGGCGCATCTTTAGCCAACTTAACTATTTGTCTTTCGGATAAAATTTCGTTCTTAGAACCCGCATTGACGACTCTTGAGTCCCTTGATTCCAATAGCTGTCTTTCGTTACCTACTGATTTAGATCTTCCCTGAGTTTTCTTCTTTTGTGGCTCCGGGGCTGTTAATGGCACAACGTAATCATCATCGTCAGTAATATCCTTCAACTTGGGCATTACACTTTCACGAACAACTGGGGCCACTATTGTGGACTCAACATTCTCATCTATTTTATTTGGAGTTGATACGGGATTACGGAACCCCGCAGATAATCTTCTTAACAGTTTCTTAATCTTCCTTTTCCCTTTTCCTGACTTACTTTCTTTAGGCGTATCTTGTTGTTGTTGAGACTTTATAATTGTACTGTTTTGATCCTCGTTACTACTATTCTGAAGTACATTATTATTAGCCTCATGAGTCGTTACATAATCTGCACTAGGGTCGTAATGAGTTTTTCTGGTTGGTGATACGTGTGGTTCTGACATCCTACGTAACTTAAGCGGTAAGTATGCATATTTAGATTTAGTCTTTTCCGCGGAGTTTTGTGAAGTTGTTCTTGTTGCCATTATAGCCGCGGGTGCCGTCGCTGTCGCTGCCGCCAGACTGGCAGCAATATTTGGTATCTCACCACTGACGCTGTGACCAGATAAAACACTTTGGCCAATAATGACTTTCTTTAGATTTGGCTCCGTTGAGTTCTTCTTCATCAGATATTCACTGGTTAGATAATATTGAGATAATAGTGGATGGTATGCAATGGTAGGCATATCTGAATTGCTTATCAATTCACCGTTATGTGTTGCTTTTATGATGGCCCAATATTGTTTGCATAACTCGACATATTTCGGCATCTTTATAATATCTTCAATTTGTCTCTTTGTCAGATGTGCGTCCTCAACTAATTCTAAAGTTTCCATCTCTTGAAGAACCTCCCAGTCCAACGATCCCACAGTTAATGGTGGTCTACTTGGTATATTACACTCAACCGGATTGTGAAACCCGTGATTGATCCACGGATGTTTGAGCACTTTTGTTAAAGTCGCCCTTTTATTTGGATCAACTACCAACATTTCTTTTAGCAGAGAATTTGCCTCTGATGATATGAAATCTGGATACGTAACTTTCCCACGTTTAATCTTTTGATGTAACTTTCTTGAATCTGAATCATCGAATGGAACCTTCCCACATACAAGAACATATATGACAACGCCAAATGACCAAATATCAATCTCTGGACCTACGTATGGTGTAGCACATAACAACTCAGGTGCTGCAAAATACAATGAACCACAATATGTCTTTAATAACGACTGGGAGTCATAGAAATTTGAAAGGCCAAAATCTATCATTTTCAATTCACCGTTATCCCCAATCATAATATTTTCAATCTTCAAATCCCTATGAACAATATTATTCTTATGTAAATAAAGTAAGACACTACCGATTGTTCTTGCAAATTCTCTGGATTTTCGTTCCGATAATAAACCATTCTGAATAATGTAGTCCAACAATTGTCCGCCACTAACATATTCAAATATTAAATAGTAATGATTTGATAAAATATGCCACTCATATAATTCACAAATATTTGGATGACACATTAATTGGCCCAGGACAGCTTCTCTCACCGTCCTTCGATCTCTTGCTAACTCTTTGTTCATCGCAGTTTCTCTCTCTTGTAATTCCTTTGTTGTTCTGGGAGCTCTTCTTCTTTCTCCATTTGTAAGACCTTTTTGTTGTTTCATCAAAAATACTTTTAATGCCCTGTTAACAACCTTCACAGCTACTAATTTCCCAGTATTGTCATTCTGGGCCAATTTAACTTTCCCCATCGATCCTTGTCCTACAGTTTCCATAAATTGCCAATCCCCAATTGATGTCCTATGAAATCTTTGATGAGGGACCAAATCTTTATTCTTATAAGTATAATTTTTTTCTACAGTGTTTGAGTCATGCTCATGTCCATCTTTCTGTTTAGGCGATAGCTCCTGATATGTTTCCATACCATGCCCATGCTTATTATGTTTAAAAATCGTTAACGTAGCCGGTGACTGCAATCTTGGTACGGTATCATCATTAGTCACATTCTCCTGTTCCTGTGATGCAATATTATATATGACTTCTGTCGAGGCAGTAGGTAAGTCACCAGCAGATCTAGTGAAGTAAGTATTTGTAGCAGCCATAACCTCTCACTGAATACTTTCTTTGTATAGACACTGATCAAATTCAAATTACCAAAGAATAAAAGAGAATATTCACACACGTATCTTTCTTTATATAAATAGTTGACAAATTCATTGACTTAAACGTTTCCGAACATGACAAAGTATTCTTTACATATCCCTATAAATAACAGCCGTGCAGACACTGAGATGTATAAGACATTCCGTCACTCCGAAGAATTATCCATTGTTAACAGACACCCCACAGTCCCGCTCGCGTACGGTGGTGTCTGTGTCTGTATCTGTGTATTCTCATGGAAACAACAACGGCGGTAACAAATGTCCGTACAGGCAGTGGACAAATCCGATTTATTTTTCATTTATCGGTGTAATGAGATCCCGTGTGGAGTGATCTAATTTGTCACTAAAATAAATAATATATTGCCAATACAATATTACATCAATATTGTAGATATTTCTATATAATTTAATAACGAGTGTATGACAGTTGAATGAAATATGGTTCGCTGTTAATTGGCGATGGTGTTTTGTTTGACCTTTACGGGTTCCGAAATATCTCACTGATATACTCTTGATGTTTGCGAAAGACACATGCATGTCAGTATTATATTCATCAAGCTAATGTGATGCATATCATTCTCGAAATTAGTCCGAGTGAAATCCAACATATGTTTTGTAATATTGGACATTAATTGGATTCGTAAATATTCTTCAACTAAATATTTCAAAGATCATAGATAATATATGATTTATATTCAAGGGACTAGCAATACTCGCTCTATTTCACACTGATAAAAAAGATTATATGCCAATATCCCATTAATATTCATGAGTCGTGTGGTATAATGTTTACCTTTGCATATTTAATTGAGAGTAATTCTTTTCAGTTGACTCCTGGAAATACCTGGGATAATATCTGTCTGTGCAGTTTTCAAGAATATGACATCAGTACAATCCACAAATGACCAGTAACAACAATTTCATTTGATGAATTTTACCAGACCATACTTCGCCCTACGTTTTCAAATATAGTTAAGAATATACTAGATATATATTTCAATAGCTGGTTCATGTCTTTGAAGGTTAAAACATGTCTACAGAACTAGCATAAAAGCCAACATCGTGGATTGCCCTTATATTAATAATGATTTGATCTTTATAAATATCTATTATTACAGTGAGAACAGACAACAAAAACAGTAACGATTAACGGCGTAGCATTGGCTTCCAGTTTCCTAAAATAATCATTTTTACCTGTGAATTTTACTAGCTGTATGTGCCTGAATTGACCACCCAGGTATCGAATGATTCCACAGAATTAATATTTATGTGTATATCTATCACATTCGACCTATAGACATCATAGTACAAAGTGTGGACTGTATCCACCTATGCAAATTACAAACGATATATGTGGTTTCAAAGCATATATATATATATATATTCGTATTACACAATATGTAAAATTATCTCATTCGTTTGTATCTACTTCCATCTCTTCATTATCTTCCTTTGGTATATCATGTTCCTCTTGAGATTTCTGTTGTTCCGTTATAGGTTCTGTTTCTGCTTCACTTGTTTTTACTTTTTTAGTTGCATTTTCTTCTTCTCCTGTTTCCTCACTAACCTCTTTATCTATTTCTTCTTTGTCATCTTCTTTGGTTTTATCATCCTCTTTAACCTGATCCTGCTGTTTGTGCTGTTTTATTATTTTTTGTGCTTGTTGATATCCTGCCATTTTATCCATGATAACATTTTTCAGACCTGGGAAACCAATATATTCTACGGCAGCTAATATGTCATCCATATTACAACTACGTTTATCCTGTTCTTTTACTATTTCTCTTGCAAACATCAATAAATGATTCACGAAAATAGTAGCACTTCGTTGTAAAGCAATCGAAGCATCTTTATTAATCACTAATTTCTTTTCGGAATCCTGTTCTCCTATTTCACTCTGTGATATTTGCTGTACCTCTTTAGCTAATCCAACAATGACACTACGTGGGAATAACAAGTCCTCAATTGTTATATTTTCTTGTTCCTTCATATATGAGGTTGCAGGATAGTTACCTTGCGCATCTTTTCTCCATCCCTTTGGTGGCATTGTAAAATAAGCTATATCTGATATACTAATTGGATTGTTGCTTAGACCTCAGTCTTATTGTCTTTCTAATTGCAACTGGATCAAATAT
Source organism: Maudiozyma turicensis (assembly GCA_003708545.1). NCBI lineage: Eukaryota > Fungi > Ascomycota > Saccharomycetes > Saccharomycetales > Saccharomycetaceae > Maudiozyma > Maudiozyma turicensis. The sequence goes on from PPOO01000953.1 coordinate 155,311, forward strand.
ATGTTTATATATTTCATTATACAGTGTAAATCTTATTTCTATATATTTTTTTTCACCATATCGAATGAGTACGCGTCCTAAAAAAAAAAAAATAAATATACGTCAAATGTAAACAGCAACAATACTGAAAAATATGATGTTAAGGGAGTTGGCTGCTGGATCAGAATATGAATTTCTGGTCACATATGACTATCTTAGATATCTGAATCTTGCAATATTTCTGCCAGTCAAGAGGATATTAAATAAGTCGCAGAGAAATGCCTTAGAGGTATTTCTTTAACACGTCCTTCTCCAAAAGAGCGATTAGTTCAAAAGTCTTGTGATTATGTAAAATGCAGTATATGTGTTTGCTCGTATCACTGTACACAACTATGGTTCATAGATATCAGTTGAAGACAAGAATTGTAAGGTATTTCATGTTTACATTGATCCAGAGAAATGGAGAAGATGAAAGGCGCCATTAACCATAACTCAGAGTGTCAAAATTATGATGCAAAAGATCAAACTATTCTTGCTGCATCATATGGTTTAGATAAGTTAGGACCCAAATCATATGCCCATATAAAAGAAGTGTAGTGATCTATAACTACCATAAAGTATTTCTAATTTAAATATAATAAATAAGCACTGACTTGTTCCAATGGATGGGTTAGTTGGGCTGAATAAGGCACTTTCTCATGTTGTTTTGTTCGCTTCAATTGTAAGCATGCATCAAATGTGTGTTCTTGTTTCAGTGATTCCAATATATTCTTGATTTGAGTAGATGAAAGCATTACATTTTTAGTAACAGAATTACATTGAACCAATTTCCTTATTTTCCTTTGATTGAAATGAGAGCAAATTTTATGAATATTTCTCGACATTGATGTCGTAGTACTGATTTGATTGATAAGTGGTTGAAATCTCACTCTCAGTAGGATCTGTAATCACTTTTGTAGTAGAAGATCCAGTCTGAGATCTGGCCATTGGGGCCTATTGAACAGAGTAAACCGCACCATTTTGAATTCTTTAATTGGAAATACTGAGTATCCGTCGATTTTGGAGCATGAACAAAAATTTTCCTTGGCGTCTAGCTGATAAATATAACGCTTATGTAGATTGCAATGAGATTTAAATCATATGTGATAAGTTTTACATAATATTTGTTCAGATATGATCAATGGGAAATACATGTGATATGATAGTTCGAGTAAAAATACATTTAAATAAAGTACTTTATTTACTACGTACAGAACATGGATACTGGAACCAATTATTAGTATAGTGTTTTGGGTAAAACTTCGTATTTCATCATTATTATATTCTATGGAATGTAGGAATTCAGGTTATTTAGCCACACTTGATTTAGCTCCATTCTCAAATATCATGTATTAGTTTAATTCTTTATGAATATCATGGATATGATAATGTATCTTGCCATTAAATGGTGACTGAATTTATGTTCTTTAAGTGGTTGAGCAAAATGATTATACCAGCAGTATCTGTTCCAGCATATGTAAGCCACCGTTAATGTTTTATATTAGAGATATTGCTGCAACTGCAAAAAAGCAACTGATCAGATTTCTAAACTAAGATATCTATTTGTTTAGAAATCTGAAAGGAAGTTCAACAAATATCTGAAAAAGAACCTACAGGGGAGGTATATAACATACTTAGCAAATCTGTTTTCTTATTGAAGAAGAACATGTTCTTGACAATGCAGAAGAAAATGATCTAGAATGGCTCCAATTATTGACAAACCTGGCATATCAGCTTTTGAATTGTGAATTTAAGCCAGGAAGAAGTTTGAGGAATAAGCAAAGTTATGGTACCTCATACGTTAAAATTGTGTGCAGAACAAATTCATTTCAGCTGGAAAACAAATGCATGAACCGATTTGAAACAGCGGTACGATAAAAAAACATTATAAAAACTCTTGTATTGGAAGATTTGGAGATTTCTATACATTTCAACAAAATAAAATAGAAAGTGCTGTCAAATGTGTTCAGAATGATATGAAATTAACACTGAAGACATACGTTGATTGCAACGATAGGATGAAGTTGAAAATTGATCCTGTTGCTTCTGAAAATCTACTTCTCAATGGGATGAACGATAAAAGTGAACAGCTTTTCATTGCGAAACACAACGTCTTCATTGCATTACTAAAAATGTGCCTTGAGGAGCTAAAAGCTCACCGGATTCAGGCACCAGTGATACCAGTATTACTAGAGTATTTGCTTCCCATTAATGTCACGTCGGTCAGTAGTGAAAGGAACTTCAGTAAGTTAAGGCGCATATTTGGTGCATATCGTCATTTGCCAATGTAACACAGGGATGGATATCAGGATTGCCGTGTCATTCAATCTAAATGTATACTTGTCAATATATAATGTATTTACTATTTAAATTCTATTAGATTCTGTCTTTGATATTTTTTCTCAATTAGCAGCATGATCGATCCTGCAAATGCGCAACCTCAACTATATTGTAAGAGCGTACGTAAGCAAAACCGTAAGTATAGGTCTAAAGTGGAAGTAGCGAGATCAGGAACAAGTACTGTAGCTTACATTTATGTAAGAACTATCGAGCTTAGTAACTGCAGCAGTAGAAGGGAGATCAATGGATTCTTTGTGAATTCGGCATTAAGAAACTATTGATATAAAACGAATGGAATACATATATATACGCTATGATCTGTGTATGGCTTGATGGATAGAGACTACTGAATCAAATACCATCGTCCGTCATAAAAATATAATCATTCCTAGTGGATCTACCTCTGGTACCGATGTCATAGTCTTTATTCTTGTACCCTTTACCAGTGTGATCGATGCCCATCGATACAAAACTGTGAGTGCGGTGAAAAATTTCACTGAAAATTTTTTCCTTATGCGGTGATCTTCTCTGTATTACACTAATCACATGAAACAGACTATATAAGACCAGTTCAAAAATACATATCTCATATTCACGTCAGTACAATAACTAGAAGAAACTAAGGATGTTGAGAGCTGCATTTACTAGATTCAGAACCAATCTAACGGGTATTGGCCGCAAACAGATCAATATCGACGATTATAATGTCGTTAAGGAAGGTTCAGCCAAAATTCTTTTCGAAAAGGAGGAGACTGTTTTTTATAATCCAATTCAACAGTTCAATAGAGATTTAAGTGTCACTTGTATCAAAGCATGGGATAATCTGTATGGGTCCCGTAAGGGGAAGTCCAAGAATGTTTCCACTGCGAATGGGGCTGGTGATGAGCCTGCTGCAAAGAGACAAAAAGTTGAAAGGAAACCGTATATTAAGATCCTGGAGGCATTGTCGGCCACTGGTTTACGTGCAATTAGATATGCTCACGAGATTCCACATGTTAAGGAAATTGTTGCTAATGATTTGTTACCTGCAGCTGTTGAATCGATTCAAAGAAATATTGAATATAATAATGTCGAAGGTGTCTGTAAAGCTAATTTGGACGATGCTAATGTATTGATGTATCGTAACAAAGCAGAAAATAAAACGTATAATGTTATTGATTTGGATCCATATGGGACTGTTACCCCTTTTGTTGATGCTGCTATGCAATCCATTGAGGATAATGGGTTAATGTTGGTTACATGTACTGATTTATCAGTTTTAGCGGGTAATGGTTACCCAGAGAAATGTTTTGCATTATATGGTGGTGTTAATATGGTTGGTCACGAGTCCACTCATGAAAGCGCATTGAGATTAGTGTTGAATTTGTTAAGCCAAACAGCTGCTAAATATAAGAAAACTGTTGAACCTTTATTAAGTTTGAGTATTGATTTCTATGTTCGTGTTTTCATTAAAGTTAAAACAGCACCAATTGAAGTGAAACGATTACAATCAAATACAATGATAACTTATCATTGTTCTCAATGTGGTTCATATCATAATCAACCATTAGGTCGTATCACCGAACGTGAGAATAAACGTAATCCATCAAAGACTCAATTGAAATATAGTGTTGCACAAGGTCCACCAGTGGATCAAAAATGTCAATTTTGTCAAGGTACGTATCATTTAGCTGGCCCAATGTATGGAGGTGCATTACATAATCATGAATTCATTGAAGAAGTATTGAGAATCAATCGTGAAGAACATGGAGATGAAATATATGGTACTAGAAAGAGAATTGAAGGTATGGTTACATTAGCTAAGAATGAAATATTAGATGCTCCATTTTATTTCAGTCCAAATCATGTTGCATCTATCTTAAAATTACAAGTTCCTGCATTGAAGACTGTTGTTGCAGGATTGGGTTCACTTGGTTTTGATTGTTCATTGACACATGCTCAACCATCCACATTAAAGACTAATGCACCATGGGGTGCCATATGGTATGTTATGAGAGAATGTGATGAAAATAAGGATATAAAATCTAAATTGAATAAGATGAAGAGTGGTACACCAGGTTATAAAATTTTGATGAATCTGGATGAATGGTTAAATGAACAAAAATTATTTGACCCAAAGAAATTATCATTTGAACAAAATGAACAAAGTGGTCATGTTGAAAAATTAAGAAGATTGAAAATTGTTAGATATCAAGAGAATCCAACAAAGAATTGGGGTCCAAAAGCCAGACCAAAATAGTTTGACAATAAATAGAAACAGATAAATACCCTTCGAAATTGATTATATACTGTAATACTAAAAAAAAAGGAATTCAAATAGTAATATGAATATTTATTTATTATTATTTTTTTATGAAAAAAAAAAAAAGATAAAGGAATAATCAGAATATATATAAAAAATATGTAAAATAGCGGGAGTGACAAGTTATATAGCCAGGGGCAGTCATTAAAATGTTTGATGGTTATAATAGATGGGGAATGGAAATGGAAAGAAGAGATACTTAATCTACCCAAATTTCTAGCACTTTTCCTTGCAAAGTGAAGTATCTTCTTCTTCTTTAGTAAAATTTATTCTTATTATAATAATAATAAGAAGATTATTTAAGCATGAGCTAGACCAAAGCTAGTAGACTTTTTATAGTAGTAAAGTGGAGAACACCAGAATAAAGCAACGGCAAAAATTGAACCCCAACCTAGTACACCTGTAGTGATTCTCTTAAATTCAGATACCACAAATTTACCCGCTCTACCACTATTGGCACGAGCAATAATATCTGAAGATGCGGTAGCCATATTTCTCTTGGCTTGAAATTGTAGCATTCTAGAGCTTCTTAATAATGAGTTACGTACTAGCATTTTTTGTTATTTGTATAAAATTTATAGAATATTAATATTTGAATGGTATCCTTAGTTGGAAAACTTAATTATTAAATAAAGAAGTATTTAGCTGAATTACACACACGCACACACATACTCTCTCTCTCTCTATATATATATATATATATAAGTCAGTAAGTAATCACGACACTCCACTAATTAAATAAACAAGACATCCTTAATAATAAATTCAAAACCGAAACTTCCGGGCAATATTGTTATTCCCTCCCTCTCTCTCTATTAGTTACAGCAAATAACATGAGTACTTAAACAGCACTTTTTATTATTATTACCATCATTATTTTTGTTGTTGTTGTTGTTGTACCTTGGAACAGAAAGGTTTCACAGTCTCCTTCCTGCTTCACTCCCTTAAGAAGATGGTGATGATGACTCCCTCCCTTATTAGTTCAGCTGGGATGATACAACCACCAAATACTGCATCATCATATAA
>PPOO01000953.1:161665-179312 GCA_003708545.1 Maudiozyma turicensis
TTAGCAGATTCCGACCTATCAGATGCTTAGGGACACTAAAGTGTGATAACATGTTGTAACATTTTTTTTAACTACTTTGTATAATATATAACTCTCGAGAATCTGAAGCATTTGGGAATGAGAAATAGTATATTAAATACTGAACTGGAAGACAATGGGTCCTCCAGGGGCAGTATTACTTCTCTTCATCTCTCACAAGGAAGAGATATATAGAATCCTGCCGTGTTTTACGTTACACATATTTCCATCAATGACAATATCTGTAAACTTAAATATAATTTTCTACATAATCATTACAATATAAATAAATAGTCCTACTTTGAATAATTTTAGTTGGAACCCTTTTTTTCACAAAATTCTCAGATTTTTTAAAAGGTGAAAAATATGACAAATCCTTGCTAATATTTTTTTCAGAAAAAATGACCGCAAAATTGAAAATTTTTCAAAAGCATCAAACCCGAAAAGCGGTCTCTCATCGAATCTCTCAACTTCTGAACCCCCTGGGTATAGATTTACATTATATCGCAAGAACTAGTACTAATAGTGTCATGTTCTTATATTGGTTGTGATGTTATATAGTAATTTTCTGTCATTGGAGGAGATATCTGTTCAATGGTAAAATTTTGTGAGAACCAGTCTGTTGCGTAACTACTTGCGTTTCTATCATATCCTATAGTGATACCTCTCGTTATTGGTTTTATCTCAAATATATATTCTAAATATTCAATGGTACCAGTCTCTATCAATATGGATTCAAGAATGACTCTAAACATTCTAATGTGGCCTGTACGTAATTCATAGGCTTGTGTAGCTGTTAATCTGGCAGATGTGACTTGACACGGCGGTAACGTTAAATGTACAAAGATCCCCTCCATTGTTCCAACAGAGACCCTATCAACATTAGGATCCTGTGAACATTTATATATCATTATTGCAACATTCTTTGTTTGTTTCCCAGTTTCAAATATATCGATATCTAATAATTTATAATATTTCATTTGTTCATGATTTGGGAAAATTGTATTGTGATCTTCTTTTGCTAATACCAGGGATTCCACTTTTGGTATTATATATTTATTAATAATTTCATTCTTAACAATATCTGTAACCTCTTTCAATTTTATATTAAATTCATCTATTGGGAAAAATGAATCTGTTGGTATATCAGATAAACAAATAGGTTTTAATGTAGCAATTAAATGTGTTACAATAGTAGGTTCATAATTATATTGAACCTTTGGACTAAAATTTTCAATTTCACTAATTTCATAAACATAATCATGTAACCAATTTAAAAATTGTTTAACATATTCACTATCCTTAATTGTTTTCTTCAGTTCATTAATCACTTGTGCCCCGATATCAACTAATCTATCATTAATATTATCGATTTCTGGTAATGACGATCCAATAGATGAATCCAATACAATTAATAACCCACTACATCTTTGTGTCAATATAATTGTTCTTTCAATTGCAGGCATAATCGATAACTCTAATATTTCAGTGGTCTTTTGATATGTCCTTGCGGCCATCTCTTCCCATTTAAGAATATTTCTTTCCCCAATGGTATATTGCAACCAATCACTTAATTCATCTGAGACTTCCCCTGTTAGAATTAATTGTCTCAATTCTTGATATAATTTATGTCTATCGTATGCAACACTAGTAACTCTGTTTAAAAAATCTGCATACGGTTTAATAATATTATTTTGAAGAAAATTAACATGGTGTCTCAAATATTGTAATAATTCTTGAAATTCCATAATATCTTCGATCAAACACATATTATTTCTTGAACTTACAATCGGTGTCAAATCCATCGTTTTCTTACGTCCATCACAATACCATAATTCAAAAATATCAGGTTTTTCACGAATAATTTTACAAAGTTTAGATCCAGGAAAATTACCTGGTTTATTAAAAGTTATACCTCCGTTTAAAATAAAGGATGTCGTATCATTTATATCACTATGTAGCATATGAACGTCAATTATTCTTAAATATTCTTCTTCGAAAGTTGAATTCATTCCTTGTCTCCATTTTTTACTCACTAAATTAAAGGGTTCCATCTTAATTGATCCATTTTCCATAGAATATTTAATCAATTTAGGGAAACTTCGCGAAATATTCATAATTGTTGAATCTGAATCAATACCAACTTCAATGATTCTACCCCAATACGATGCATCCACATTAGATAATGTTGTCCTTATCAATGATATTAGTTTACCATTATCATTAACATCAATCAACCGTATGGATCCATCTGTGAAAACAATCGATAGGAATTGCCCCATTATTGTATCCCAATGACAATCATTCAATTGAGCCCAGTCCCTAATATATGTAGAAGAGATCGGTTCATCGTCGGATCTTCTTCTGACTACTATATTCTTCTCTATTCTAGTCAAGTATAGATCTTGCTCAGGATCCTCTACCCTATAAAATTCTTCCTCATTCATACGTGACTATCTTCTGGATACAACTTTATATGGCTCCCATTACAAAAAAAAAAAATTGGGGGTTCAGTGTCTTCTATATACCTATCTGATCTTGAGACTTTTTATTAGGTACAAAATTGAGGATCATCTGTTGCTATGACGTTTCTTGTGTAAACAAAGCGAAGCCTTTACTCGAGATGCCTCTTTTGTTTTGCTGTGTTCTTTTTTTTTCAGCATGGTCATCGATATTATTATTGTTCAGCACAGCAACGACGAACAATAGAATTCATTGTAAAGACATATCATGAAAAAGAACAATTCCTTCAGAGGTATAAAACTATCAACAGTTACATAGATATATATCTATATAATATCACATAATTCATTTTGAGGACTAAATCTCTAGATATTACACGCACAATTCCATCATGTTTAAGAAGGAACCCCGTGTGAAAGCTCTAAGCAATCTAAAGAATTCAGATCGTAAGAAATTGCTTAAAAATTTACAATCCCAACTACACATCGAAAATATCACGATCCCAAATGATTCAGAGATCAAACAAACAAATTTTACATCACAACATTCGATGGGAACCATATATACCAATGAACAAAATATACCAATCTTATTCAAATCCAAGAATCATGATACGTTATACCCAACCGTATTCACATGTTGGTCTAATCCAGAGATGTTACCACTGATTAGGACTCATGACTTAGTCATTGAGCATTTATATAATGGAGCAAATCTAATGATTGCTGGTACGTTACCACCATTTGATTCCAGATTAAAGCCGGGGACAGTATGTGGTATAGTTAATTATACGAATCCAAAAGTTGTCATTGGGGTAGGTGTGATAGACATGGATGTTAGTGGGATGGATTCTGTGGTTGGGAAGAAAGGTGTAGCCGTCGAAGTTATGCATCATATGGAAGATTCTTTATTCCCAACATTTAAAGTGAAATTAGATATGCCTGTGATTGAGACCTCGAAGGAGGACGCAACACAACCAGAGGAACCAATTATTGAAAAGGAAGATACTCCAGAAAATGCACCATCACAATCCATTGATGATTTGGCTACCGTATTGGATAAATTGAGCGTAGAAGATGTAGATCATTTCATTACTAGATCCTTATACTATACTATTGTTATTGATGATAAAGTTGAACTACCAATGAATGCATCGAACTTCATCTCAAATCATATTATGCATAATTTACCTGATGTTGATCATAATGAGGTCAATATTAAGAAAAGTTCATGGAAGAAAACTGCTAAATTCTTAAAACATTTCGAAAAATTGGGATTCTTAAAATTAAAGGGTAAAGATGATAATTTAGTTGTCATTTCTCTGAATAAAGATAAGGATGAATTGAAACATTTCTCAAGTTACAAGATCGGTAGCGGCAGTAATACTTCCACTAATAAAAACAATGATACCAAGGACAAATTGGACAAGAATGGTATGTTTTTAAATACGATGTATAAACCTATGAACCTTGGGAAGACGTTGATGATATATAGGGATGATTCACCATTACAAAGATTCTATTCATCAACAGATATCAGAGACTGTATACAAGATTATATCAAGGATAAGAATCTTGTTGATAATAAAAATAAGAAAATGATTTTATTGGATGATCTATTGTTCAATATGGTTAATATCAAGAAATCTCAAGCTGCAGTTGCGCCAAGAACCGTTCCACGTTCAAGCATATTAGAGCCAGTGCTAAAGAACAATTTTGGAGAATTTTTCCAATTGTATAAGGACAATGGTGAAACACCTATCTTTAAGGAACCACTAAAGGGTGCAATGCCACATGTCAAGATTGTTACGGAGATGAAAATTGGACGTAAAATCATTACTAGAGTCTCCAATTTTGAAATATTTCAAATTACTCCCGAGGGACTTGCGGCAGATTTAAGAAAGATATGTAGTGGGTCAACCACTATTGGTGAGACCGTTGCTAGTAAGAAGACCGCTGAAGTTCAGGTACAAGGTCCACATGGTAATTTAATCATCGAGCATTTGAATAAGTTGGGTGTGCCAAGTAAGTGGATCGATTTCGAAAACAAAGTTAAGAGCAAAAAGAAGCGTTAGAAAATATGTATAGATGTCGTTCCGATATATATGTAATATTCATAAAGCGTATATTGTATAATCCTAATGTCAGTCATTATTCATAAATGTATGAGAATCTGTCGGTTCGCGGACTCGGCTGTCTTGAACCAAAGAAAAAATAGAATGAGAATTGAAAGGGAACAGAAGGAATAAAAAAATATTGAAGATTTAATATTTAATTACAGGATACACCATATCAGACAGGGACAAAGTCAATATCAGGAGAGTCCCAAGTAATATGAGTTGTCAGAGGATATTGTATGCACGCTCGATACCACAAGGTATTAAGCATTCTCACAGGTTATTTACAACGAGTTCTCTGGTGTATGCTACTGAAGAGGCCACTATTAAGAATGATGCACCAATAGCTACTCCTGTGAAGACTTTAACTAAAGAACAATTAAAGAAGAAAGAACTTCGTAAATTTTTGAAAAGTAAAGCGGATGCTAGGAAAGCTGCTTCTGAATATCCGTTATATATGAAGATTCCTGAAGCGTTAAGATACCTGAGAGCTGCGGAAGTTGGACAACCTAATTCGCAACAGACTGTGTCATTAACTACTTTAATTGTTAGTGATAAGGGTGTTCCACCATTATATGGTAATATCAGTTTTCCAGTTCCATTGAGAAAGAGTAAAATTGCTGTATTCAGTAATGATGTTGAAAAATTAGAAGAATTGAAACAGAAATATGATATATATTTATCTGGAGGTAGTGAATTAATTGCAGAGATTAAGAATGGTAACGTTAAGATTGATTTTGACAAAGCGTTTGCTACAACAGATATTGCTAGTTCTTTGACTACTCAACTTGGTCGTATCTTAGGTCCTAAGGGTGTATTGCCAAATGTCAAGAAGGGTACAGTGTCTGATGATTTAGTTACATTAATTCGAGAAAATTTAGGTACAATGCCATTTAGGGAACGTAATAAATGTATCAGTATTGGTATTGGTAAGACAACGTTTAGTGATGAGCAAATTTTACAAAATATCCTTGCTGCTAGAAAAGCATTGAAGGAAGCAGTTTCGACACAAAAATCTAAGAAACCAAGTATGTTAAGTAAGACTATTTTAACAAGTTCTCATGGACCTGGTTTAGTGATTGATTTCAATTAAACTAGAATAAACAGAAAAAGATGAGAATATATTCATGTACATAAGTAAATAAAGAAGTATTTTATATATCCGTATAAAGCGAAGAGCAAACAAAGAAACATCCTTGTGATTGGAAATGAATATTGTATGTATTATATATTTGAATGAGTCAGTTATTTACAGAAGTTTAAATAGTATACATGTATATTTGTAAGTAAATTAATGAGTTAAATACCATCTACCTTTATCTCTTCTATTTTTCAAAATTCTGGATTTTAATCTATCCTTGGCTCTTGCAAAGAAACCGAATTTTCTCTTTCTTTTCAATGTACTTGGTTGATAAGTATTACCTCTACTTTTAAATCTTCTTTGTGATAAGATCCCTATTGGATTCCATAATGGTTGTATCGTTGACACTGATTGAAGACCCGAGTTTAACAGATGTGAGTTAGTAGAATTGTTTACATTGTAGAGAGCAGATGTTGTTGTTGATTTCATTGCTATTGTAGATGTTCTAGTAATGGAACTTGAGCCATATTTAAATATAGAGGAGAGCATATTCGACAGCGTTCGGTTGTACTTGTGACTTGTCTATATGTATTTCAACGAAGAAGGGTGGGGGACTGCAGAGAGTAATAAATTCTGTATGTTATTTCTCCTTATTCTTTATTGTATACATATACATATATATATATCTTAATATAAGCAACGGTCACAAATAAATGTATCATCAGTAATGATGGCAGCAGTTCTTTGTCGATTACAAACTAAATTGTTCAACCAAAGGGATTTTCTCGTTAAAATCCGTCTTGGTCGTGCTGTGCCGTTCTGTGCCGCGACCAACAAAAATGTTTTTGTTTGTTTGTATGAGAAGCGAGTTTTGTAGTAATGGCGTATCAAATATATAGATATTTAAGCAATGATAAACAAATAAACAAACATAAACAAGAACAGGTTTGAATTGAGAAAGTAATCTATTAGATAAGCCAAATCTGAGCAAATAGAGCAGTGTCAAGATGAGTACGAATATGAAGAACTTGGATAAAGAAAATGAAGTAGGTCCAACAACACCAAAGACTTTAATGAAGAAACAACTATATCACGGTAATAATCATGTAGGAAATGTTAAACCGAATAGATCTCAAGCTCGTAGAGTGAAACGATTACCGTTGGCATCTAAGGACAGTAATCGAACTAACAGTGGCATTTCTTTTAATAAAAATGATAGTAAAGGATTATCTAGAAATAGTTCGATACATTTGAAGAAATATGGCTCGATCTTATATCAAGGTAATAACAGTAATATTAATAATAGTGATACATTGAGTAAGAATTCGTTGCCTAAAGTGAAGAGTCTAGTGCTAAAGGATATTGATGATAATGACAATGATGGCAATAGCAGTACAGGTAGTGATACGGATGAGGATATTATATTACAATCTATCAAACAAGGTTTATCACAATCGAATAAAGGGTTGAGTGCACTGCTAGAGGAAAATGAAATGAAGACGAATGATCTTGGGGGCAACAATGATGATCTGGATATTGAATTTGCTCCATTACGTGAAAAGGAGATCGAATATATACCAGATGGAATAGATGTTTTACAAATCGAGGATTTAAAAAAATTGAATGATATTAATATTGAACCTATGACTTTCGATCTAGGGTTAGATCAGGACGATGGACCAAATAAAATCAAGGGCAGTTTACTAATGGATCTGCAATCTGTATCTGACTATGACGACAACGACAATGACATTGGGATGTTATTGCAGCCACACACCCATAGAGACAAACGCCATAACAGGACAGACATTGAAATAGACACTAGCGACATTGACAGCATCTATCACGGCCATGGTCTGGACGCGGACGACATTGCAGACTTGCTAGCAGATTGAATATCACAGAGACATCTACAAAGCAGCAACAACTCGATCGATCGATCGATCGAGTTGCTGACTCGATGAGTGAGTGAATTGTGCCACAAAGACAAATTTTGCTCTCATAAGTGACAACATCACATTGTACCCTAATCCCACTCCACTATCAGGAGACACGCAACCCTAACGTTTTTTGGTTCTTCCACGCTCCCCCAGCAGAAACGTGGATTTGTCCCTCTCCGCCTCAGAACCCACCGCACAGAAACGCTCCTATTTTTGCTGAATGCCGAATAATATTTGCTCTCCCAACTCACACAGACCACTGCGCGGGCGCCCACCGCTTACATACACAGACATATTTGTTACTCATTCCAATACAGAGGACGATAGCTATCAGTGTCTGTACCTATGTGTTCACTAAGGATCGGTTCACAATACAACACAATACAGTGTTCAGATGGATGATCATGGACTTGCTACTGCAGTGGGTGTGACCATACATGTAATCGGGTATTCTATTTGTACATATATATATATATATATATATGTGTGTGTAAGCAACAGCTAATTTATATATACTTCATTTGATAAATTACATAATTTCTGAATTAGTCATTCCCAGATCTCACCAATAATCACAACAGTTGCAGTAGGAAAAATGACTAAATTGGATTTGAATTTTGAGCCTGCTGAACAACTAGATCTAAAGGATCTAAATGAGCATGTTCTAAAAGCAGAATACGCAATTAGAGGTGCCATTCCAACAAGAGCTGAACAAATTCAGGACCAAATTAACCTAGATCCAGAATCTGTACCATTTGACAAGATTACTACCGCTAATATTGGTAATCCACAGCAATTACAACAGAAACCACTAACTTTCTCAAGACAGGTGGTTTCCATCCTACAATACCCTGAATTATTAAAACATAAAGAGATACTGGTTCAATCACGTGCTTACAATTCAGATAGTTTAGATCGTGCCTCTATATTATTAGATAAAATCGGCGGTTCAGTAGGTGCTTATTCCAGTTCTCAAGGTGTTCAAGGTATCAGACAAACAGTAGCTAACTATATCACTAAAAGAGACGACGGAGAATCTGCCTCACCAAATGATATCTTCATGACAGATGGTGCCACTAGAGCTGTCACTTATCTACTTTCCTTATTATGCAGAGGTCCACAGAATGGGGTATTGATTCCTATCCCACAATATCCAGTATATACCGCTTCGTTAACTTTATATGATACTGTTGCCATCCCATATTATTTAGATGAAAAATCCGGTTGGTCAACGGATGCTAATGAAATTGAATCTGAAATTAAGAAATCAATCGAAAATAATGTGAAACCTTCTGTGATTGTTGTTATTAATCCCGGGAATCCAACGGGTTCGATCTTGAAACCGGAAGTTATGGAAGATATCGTTGTATTGGCCGCAAAATATGGGTTAGTTATTTTAGCTGACGAAGTTTATCAAGAGAATGTCTTCTCAGAAGAGAGAAAATTTTATTCATTTAAGAAAATTTTAAGAGATTTACAGAAACGTCATACGAAATTGTTTGATAATGTTCAATTAGCTTCTATTCATTCAACTTCAAAGGGAGTATTTGGCGAATGTGGTCAAAGAGGTGGTTATTTAGAGTTAATCGGTTTCAAAAAATCTGTTAGAGAAGAAATTTTGAAATTGGCTTCTTTATCCATTTGTGCAGTCATTACAGGTCAAGCTATGGTTGATCTAATGGTAAATCCACCTTCTGAAGGGCAGCCTTCTTATGAAATGGATAAGAATGAAAGATTACATATTCATAACACTTTAAAACAAAGAGGTGAATTATTATATCAAACATTTCAACAGTTAGAAGGTATAGAATGTCAAAAACCACAAGGTGCAATGTATTTATTCCCAAGATTATATTTCTCACAGAAAGTTATTAATGCTGCTAAGGACGCAGATCTACAACCTGACGAATTTTATTGTCATGCTTTATTGGAATCAACAGGGATCTGTGTTGTACCAGGTACAGGGTTCGGTCAAGAAGAAGGTACATGGCATTTAAGAACTACATTTTTGGCCCCAGGAACAGAATGGATTCAAAAATGGAAATCTTTCCATCAAGAGTTTTATAAGAAATATGCAGATTAAAGATAAATTTTTGTAAAAAAAATTTATATATGTATATATGTACTATAATATACAACCTTACTCATATAGGTCATATCTCCATTGAAACACCTTCAGATTCCATTTCGTCCTTTTTAGAACGTTTTGTCGCATGTCCTTGAACAGCAGAGGTTTTACGTTTCCCTGAAGATACTGCGGGTCTTGTCGTTACAACAGTTGCATCCGACGATGATGTCGTATCAACAGGAACCATACCTGTTAATGTATCAGCATCATCATTATTCACAGTATTACTCATATCTTCCTCCTCTTCTTCTTCTTCATCATCATCATCCTCACCTTCACTTTCACTTTCTTCTTCTACTTCACTTTCAATATCGGCGACTTTCTCTTCAGACACCTCAATATATAATAACCCATTACCTGTCTTGACAACTGACTTCTCATTTGCATCATCCAAAATTTGATCAATTTTATCCCTAAATTTTTGTCCAATTTCATGTACTTCACTACATAACATATCACTCGGTGTGGCACCTGCTCTATCATTAAATGTTCTATTATAATCAATGACACCATATTTCAAACACATATTCCAATCCTTTAAACATTCTTCTTTGTGCAAATTTAATCTACGTTTCATATGTATGACACCATGAGAATGGAACATTTTCAATTTCTTGGTACCTAAACCTAATCTAATACCATATTTCTTTGCAATTGTTTCACATATATCAAACATATCACTCTCTGGGATAGATGTAGTCTCAATAAAGATAGGTTGTCTCATTAACATAAACAAAAATTCAGCGACCGATTTAACAATTTTCTTAAATTTAAGATCCTTCACAGGTAACGCCCACACGTACCTTGAATGATAATCTCGGGCATACAGGATGTGACTATATTTATTTTCAATTTTCTGTCCTTTAAATGGTTCAATCAATTCGATATGAATACGTTCTAAGGGCATCATTTTTTTGTAAATATTACGATGTTTAAATTTCTCTAATCTTTCAATTTTCTCTTCTGGATTACATTTGGAACAATATTGTAAAGTTTTATTTGTTAGGTCTCTCGTAATATTGGAATAAAAATCAGCAAGGCTTTGAAACACATTACCATACGTACCATGATCATTCATCAAATGACATCCCATAATCATATCAAATACGAAAACGGGTTCACATACAATACGATCATTCCTTAAATGATCATGAATCAAACCATTCAAATCTAAATAGTACCTTCTCTTAAGAAAGATGAACTTAGGTTCAGCAGCTAATCTTGTCATCTTAGGATTCAATGCAGCTAATGTATCCGGTGATAAATTATTGGTTCGGATCAATTCATAGACATCCTCATTCAAATGACCATTTAAACTACATTGATAATTCATGACTTCACGCTCACCACGTGCCAATAATGCCAAGTTCAAATTATCCTGAGTATATTTCGTACATTTACTACCCATGATTGGAACTTGATACGTACCTTTATTGGAAAAGGATTGAATTATTACATCACCGGCTTGATTACGGATCACACGTTCAATATTACTTTCTGGAACTTTTAAACTATACCTTGAAATATCATCACCGGGCTCCGGTGTAAATGGTGCCTTCGGTTTGCTCATGCTTCTCACTGGAGATCCGAAGGTGACTATATATGTATGATAGGTTCGAGTAATTCGTTGTCTTTAATGTTATTCAGGCATCGCAGATCAAGACATATGAAAATTTTCAACTTTTTCAGTATCGCGTCTTCCGGTGAGAAGGTGTCATCTATACAATGGCAGTGGTACCGCACAGGGACTGTGTCATTTGATATTATCAATAACGAATCTTTTCATTTATATATATCATAGATTATATACAGATATAAACTACTGGTGTTTCTTTTCCGTATCGACTGGTGTACTGACAATTGCAGACATTGTGATTAATAACCATGCTGGGAACCAAGCGATACAGATCACATACCATGTCCAACAATTTAGATCCTTCCACGCCGATACTAGGCCGAAAAATACTTGTAATGAACTTAATTCAGAATCTACTACATTTGATATAATTAAAATGGCAAAGAATGGGTTGGATAATGTCAAACATATCATATTCTTGATCTTTACGGTTTTCTGTTTCAATGATCCGGCCTTTTCAGTTTCCACTAGTGTCATTGGGAATGATAATACACCCATTACGAACGCCAATGGAAAATTGATAACTAATAGTGATGTCAATGCAAGACTCATGTATAGGAACCCAAAGACTCTGATTCTGTAGGATAATGGTTCCTTTAGAATAGAGATTGGTTTCCTTAATAAATATGGTATCATTACAATGCATGCATTGATTGCCAGTAATAATTCTGGAATTGGTGCATAGACAAATGCTTGAGCCAATACGTATGATGTAGCTAATGCAATAGACCAAATAACTAATGAACTTAAACTTTCTGTATTATAGAAGACCGGGGAACCAATTGATGTATTCACTAATGCGTCTAAAGAAAATGTCGCGTAAACGATAGAAATAATAACTGCACTTGGTAAGTAGCTACTAATAGAAACAAAATTTCTTGGTGCTAACATCAAATAGAAGAAGAAAGATTGATGGAACTTCTCCAGTAAATTATTCACTGATCTAAAGATAGCTTCTGGAACACGACCAAAAGTTGTAATATCGATATTCCCTTGTTCACCGCATGCCTTTAAGGTAACTGCTTGAATTCTCCATCCACTAAAGGCCTCATTACCGTGAGTCTTCTTGATACCAGCAAATGTAGAATCCCTAATGCCTAATAACAGTGTTTTCAATCTTGGTAAATAACCTGTATCATCAATGGTATCCTTCGACTGACCATTCAAAGAAACCTTCATACCTTCATGTTGAGTAATCTTCACAGCAACATTCAAAAGATCAAGGTTTGGAAGTTCACCATTTAAACCATCGTAATAAATTTCAACATAATCAAGGAAATCACTATTGCTAGCATAATCAATATTAATTGCAGCTTCAATTGAACCACCAGTTAGGTCTAAAGATGTGTGGTAGGCTTCAACCCATGACCTTAAGGAATCTCTAGGATTTTCACTAAACACGATAATCAAATTCTTAGACCATATTGGCCAACGTGAAAAATATCTTAATAATCCAATACCTAATGCTGCACCACCCACATTAAATTCGTCATCTGAGTTAAACCACGGAATAGACAAAACAATGGCCTCAGTACCATCACCTCTTGGAGTATGTAATATCCCATATAATGTATCTCCATGTTCCTCATTGTGATAAACACTTGTCTTGATACCAAAGTCCTGTAACCAGGATTCGACAATTGTATTTCTTTCCTGGGTAGCAACTTCATTATTTTTAAATTCTTCAATTTGCGAGCGATACCCTCTTACGATATTCCATTCGGATTCTCTGAAATAACTATATGCTTGAGATGGCATTAATGCATTTTCAGAAATGTATGTTCTTCTATATTGTCCATCCATTGGAATAATCGCTATCATTATTAAAGCTATCAACATTAATAACTTCGCAACCTTTGGAAGTTGTTTCAAAAACTTAGGGACCAAACCCATAGTTATGACTTTCCTATGTATATCTGTTAATAAACCCATCGCTGAAATATATTATATATTACGTTTTCGGTATGTCAAAACAGATGAAATTGGAAGATTCTTCTTGTAAGTTACCTGCACTTTGATCAACTATTCTATATATTAACAAGTAAAATTGTAAACACTCTCTTATTTAATGTGTGAACCTATGTGTTGATGAGTGTTCCCTTCACAATGTGCACCAAAGTGGTCACTTCTTTGATAAAATCACATTTTCATTTTCCGAGACTAAGATAATATCTTGTAACGGCGAGCGTTCGATGGTGTGACATAGTGAAGATCAAGAAACGATATTTGATCGTACATGTTCATTTCGTGTGTATACTGTGTCAAGGTTTGTGGATTCAGATTTATAAAAATGAAATGTTATCAATTACTTGAGGAAAATCGTGCTGTATTCTTTAATTAATAGTTATGGCTGCTGAAAATGAACAATCGAAGGGACCTTTCTATGTAGGTGTAGATGTTGGGACAGGATCGGCAAGAGCATGTATTATAGATAGTACAGGTCATATTATGGCAATTGCGCGATCTCCAATCAAAAGAGAAGAATTAATAAAGGATCACATTACTCAATCCTCAAATGAAATTTGGGGAAAAATTTGTTACTGTGTGAAAACGGTAATAGAGGAATCGAAGGTAGATAGTTTGAGTGTGAAAGGTATAGGTTTTGACGCTACGTGCTCATTGGTGGTAGTTGATGAGAAAAGGCATGAACCAGTAGCAGTAGGCCCAAATTTTGACGACCAGGAACAAAATATTATGTTATGGATGGACCATCGTGCAAAGAAACAGACTGAGTTAATAAATGAAACAGGAGATAAATGCCTAAAATATGTTGGGGGAAAAATGTCAATAGAGATGGAAATTCCAAAGATTAAATGGTTGAAAGATAATTGTTCCAAAGAAACTTTCAAAAAATGTAAATTCTACGATTTATCTGATTTCCTGACTTTTAAAGCTACCGGCAAACAAAATAAATCTTTATGTGCAGCTGCATGTAAACAGGGATTCTTACCTTATGGTGTAGAGGGATCCACGAAAGGTTGGTCTGCTAGTTTTTTAAACAACATTGGTTTAGAAGAATTGGTTGAGAATGATTTTGATAAATTGGGCGGGCCATTAGACGGTTCAGCCAATGACATTAATTCAAGATATCATTCAGCCGGTGCACCAATTGGAACATTATCTGAACAAGCTTGTAAGGACCTTGGATTAAGTAAGAATTGTATCGTGGGGTCAGGTGTAATTGATGCTTATGCTGGCTGGGTTGGAACAGTTGCTGCGTCATCTGATATTGATAATCAAGAAACTGAAGATATTAACCATGCGATTGGAAGATTAGCTGTCGTGGCAGGTACATCATCATGCCATGTCGCAATTTCCAGGGAGCCTCATTTCGTTAATGGAATCTGGGGTCCATATAAGGATATTATATTCGAGAACTTTTGGTGTTCAGAAGGGGGACAAACTTGTACTGGGGAACTGCTAGCATATGTGTTAAAGGTACATCCAGCATATGAACAATTACAATCTATTTCTGACAAAACCTCCTCATCAGTTTATGATACTTTGAATAGTATTTTAGAGGATATGGTTGCAACACAAGAAAAGCGTTCCGTGATTACACTAGGAAAACATTTATTCTATTATGGAGACCTACGAGGGAATAGATCGCCTTTAGGTGACGCAGAAATGAGAGGTTCTATTATTGGTTTTTCAATGGACACAACTTTAAGTGATCTAGCTTTGAAATATTATGCTGCCTGTGAATTTATTGCCCAACAAACTAGACACATCATCGAAACGATGACGAAGGCAGGACATCGTATTAAGGCACTATATATGTCTGGTGGCCAATGTAGAAATAATTTATTAATGGATCTTTTGACTAATGCAACAGGTTATCCTGTAGTCATACCAGAGTATATTGATTCTGCTGTTGTTTTTGGTGCAGCTTTGTTAGGTGCATCGGCAAGTAAGTCATTTGAATTGAAGAAAGCTCAATCTCATGAGGTTACTCTCTGGAACACTATGAAATATATGACAAAGTCTGAAAAGGTCATTATGCCTCAATGTGTGGAGAGTTCGGATAGAAAATTACTAGATGTAAAATATCAGATATATTTAGATATGGCCCAAAAGCAAAAGGAATATAGATCAATGGTCGATTTTATAGAGACTGAATAAATACATTTAGCAATTTACAACCCTTATGGTTAGTTTGATACAGCCTATTGAGAGTATATAGTGGTCTGCCTACAATCGCAAGTGCATTATGTGTCTGTATGAATTTATAAATATATAAGAATGTGCAGTCTTCAGATGTCAGATTTTATAGAAATTACATTTGTCAATATCTACATTTTACACACTATCATGAAACTGGAGATAAGTTAAGCTGTCTCAGGTTGTTTTAATTCGTGATCTGTAAGATCCTCTTTCAGTCTGTATAACATTAGATTTTTTCTGGTAGCCAGAGCTAAGTGAGCATATTCATCTTCGACATCATTTAAACACCAAGCAACTTGTCGCCATTGTTTTTGATCAGCCCATTTCTTAGCAGCTAAGAGTCTGAAAAATGCAGCTTTACGTTTTCTAGTCAAACCTTGAGCAACCAAGTCGTAATTGGAGTTCTCCTCATGTTCGAATACTTTTTTGTTGTCGTTGTTGCTGGTCTCATCATTTTTCTTTTCTTCATTTCTCTGTAGTTTTAATTTATTCTTTCTGTTACTGTCATTCTCGACCTTATGTTTAATCCTTGGGTCCAAACGCAAACTATAACAATCGCTCAGTCGTTCCCATATCATAATTTGAGAACAAGGTCCTAGTTTACACTCGCTCAAGATCAGTTCTAAGTATTCAATAGCATAAGGTGTAGACGTCCAGGTATCACTTAATGATAAGAACAGCTCTGAAGCTAAAATCATACATCTCGTTTCATATGATCTAAATGGTTCGGTTGCCTGTACTGTACCATCTCTCTTCTGTACTCTCATTGAAGACATATCGTACGTATCTAATGCGTTATCCAATAATGGTACAATGTCATTCTTTATCATCTTAACTGTCACGATGCTTTGAGCACCCATTAATAGGGTTATAGCTTCCCATTCAAGACAAGTTGCCATGTATTTAGGGTAATTCTCCAACTCGTGACTTAAAGATTCGTATGTGTTATAGGCATTTTTGAAACTGGATGTCATCATTGACCAATCTGCTAATTTTCTTAAAAGAAATTCTGTCGAAGACGATGCAAAATACATATTACCATTAGCATCTTTCACCAGTGTATTATTTTGTTGATGTGTATTCTTCGATATAAATTTCTTCATCCACTTTGAGCCATGGAACAGAGATCTTCTGGGCTGCATCACACTTTCTTCCCAGAACGAAATCTTTCTATGCATGAACGGTAGTAAAAGATCGTGAACTAGTTCATCCAGTATGTCGTATATAGAATCAAGTAGCTTCAACGGCAATTCAGTGTTATCTTCCTGTTGGGTAAAATATATCATTTCATCCAAAGAGGACATCACTGGTTGATGCAGTTTTACTTGAATCGTAGACTCGTTTTGTGGTATCCAAAGTGGGAGGGAAACCGTTTCCACAAACAACTGCTTCTTAAATTGTTTGGAGAGAGCCTCACATTGCTCGATTTGCTCTGGGGATGTTGGATCAAAACACAATAAAAAAACAGGTAATATATCGTTTGTATTTATAAATACAGGAAAATTCTCAACCGTCCTGTGTAGGTTCTTGAAATTTATTAATAGATCCCGACCATGTTCATAAGTTTGACCCTTTGATATATCTAAGGCTATTAATGATACGATTGGATGATTAAATGACTCGTATGGTGATAAGGATGTTGTTGAAGATATGGCCAACGAAAAAAATGTGTGGTATAAAGATTTTTTCAATAATCGATCTGGAGTTTTATCTGTTGTTTGTTTTTCTATCATCTTAAGATAATTCTCTAAAAATATCTCTAGTGAGTGGTAATCGAAGAGCATATCATTAGTATCCCTTGTATTTAAAATATCGGCAAGTGGTTTCGTAAACCTAATATACTGTGACTGGGTAGGGTCTCGTTGAAAAAGACTATTTGATCGACTTCTGTTTCTTCTTTGTCTAGTATTACTCGATACAGCTAAGTGAGATGTTGCGTTAGATATATTGGAAGGTTCCACTTTTTCTAGATCTGACATATTCGTATTTACAACTGTGTTTTGATCAGAAATAGTTTCTACATGCTTTGTAGCAGTACTATTTGTATGTTCATTTACCTGATCTCTATCAGAAACACAACCGCCAAAATATCTCAGCATCA
>PPOO01000953.1:179332-192113 GCA_003708545.1 Maudiozyma turicensis
CTCAGCATCATATACAGGGAATCTACATTGTAAACTTCGCTTATGTGTTGATCTAGGTCAGGTGTCGACGTAACCGTGATTACAGGAGATATGGCGTGTAACAGTATCCTTCTTGATATTTCTGGAATTACATTCTCTTTACAGTAATCTAAATGGAACAACAAATTCATGTAATGTTCGTAAGTGAATGTATTCATATTTGAATATGTTGTATTTCCTCCAAAAAGCGTTATTTCCTATTGATTAATGTACGAATTCGAGCGATTGAAAATATTCAAACCTTCTTAAGTAGATCTCCATAAATATGCAAAACTCAATTAAATGCAAAAAACAAAAACAAAAACAAAAACAAAAAAGGAGGCTCCAGAGCCTTATAAAATCAGAGTACTGCTGTTTACCGTCTAGTTTAGAACAATTCAACTTTTGTCTGTAACAGCTATCTTTTATGAAAGTGAGTTTCTCAGTTTCTTTTCTCGTTATTTAGTTAGCGTTCTTTTTTTTTCAAAAAAATTGTTGATCTTTAAGGTTCGGCAACTCTAGAGGCCCTGTCAAAATGTATGAACAGTCATGGTAACGCATAAGTAGGGCGATTAGACTTTAAATTAATCAAAATCGCAATTACTTTTGGTATATATATCATACTGATCAAAAATAGTTGATTATAGATTTGCAAGGAACATATTTTGTTATTTCAAACTGTTGCCAAACAAGATAAGAAGTTAAAAGAACCAGGATCTGCTGAATGGACAGCACACACCCAATAACTAAGATACGAAATTTTTGATAAATAACAATTGAATTTATAGATTTTTGAACACCATTATTTTGATATTACTTCATCAGTTTGTAAGTAGAACAATTTTAAGAAATAAAAGGCATTTATTAATCCAATCAAAATGTCGATTCATCACAAAGACAATCCTTATCAATCCTCAACATTTGGAAAATCACTATCTCTTAAGGTTGATGGAGGATTTAATGCTATATCTATTAATCCTTCGGCAAGAGACGTAGTTCTAGCCAGTCGGCAGGGTCTGTATATTATTGATCTAGATGATCCCTTCTCACCACCAAGATGGCTACGGCACGAAACTCCATGGCAGGTCGCAGATGTGCAATGGTCGCCGCATCCCGCAAAACCTTATTGGGTCGTATCTACATCAAATCAAAAGGCAATCATCTGGAATTTAACAAGATCATCATCAAATGCTATTGAGTACGCATTGCATGGGCATTCTAGAGCAATCACTGATATTAATTTCAATCCTCAAGAGCCAGACATTTTGGCCACTTGTTCGGTAGATACATATGTGCATGCTTGGGATTTAAGAAGCCCAAAGAGACCATTTTATTCAACCAGTCCTTGGAGATCAAGTGCATCTCAGGTGAAATGGAACTTCAAAGATTCTAATATTCTCGCATCATCTCATGGTAACAATATATTCATATGGGACCTTAGAAATGGATCGACGCCTTTATCAAAATTGGAAGGACACCAAAGTAGTGTTAATAGCATAGACTTCAACAGAAGTAGATCATCGGAAATTATGTCAAGTTC
This sequence comes from Maudiozyma turicensis, assembly GCA_003708545.1. Lineage (NCBI taxonomy): Eukaryota > Fungi > Ascomycota > Saccharomycetes > Saccharomycetales > Saccharomycetaceae > Maudiozyma > Maudiozyma turicensis. Next base: position 180,891 of record PPOO01000953.1, read on the forward strand.
TAACGATGGTACGGTTAAATTCTGGGACTATAATAGTTCTGATAACTCAAAATCCAATAAAACAGTTCAAACAGATTTTCCAATCTGGAGGGGCAGGTACCTTCCTTTTGGTGATGGATACTGTGTTATGCCTATGGTAGGTGGTGACAACTCTGTGTATATGATGAATCTAAACTGTCCAACTGAAGAGATGGACAACCCTGAAAATACCCGGGCGAGTAGCAATTCTTCAAGGTTACAGCCAATATATACTTTTAAGGGTCATTCGGATAGAGTGATTGACTTTTTGTGGAGATCTAGGCACTCATATGATACAATGGTGGATGATAGAGAGTTTGAACTTGTTACTTGGTCAAAGGATTGCACGCTGAAATTATGGCCTCTGGCTGATATATTATATGATAAAGTGAATTTTGAGAGAAATAAGAGATTAGAAGAAAAGTTGCCGAACTACGAATATATTACGTATAACAGAGAAGTTCTTGATAGTTTGAATTCCAATGATAATGATTACAAGAGAATAAAAGAAAATTTTGTTACTACATCTGGTTTGAAGAATATGAATAACGTCAACCACTTAAACTGGCTATCCGGTGTCAGAATGAATGATCAGCATTCTCCAGATAATCTTTTTGAACAACCAAAGTTGCATAATTTGGGGGAAGAAGTGAGTGCCATTGGGCATCAATTTCCAAAGGTTGTTTTTGAGAAAATATCTGTTTCAACTGGTGAAATATTACTCACACTGAATGGACCTTGGTCTGAAATAAACCCTGATGAATATATTTTCCTAAGAATTGAGATTCAAGTTCCTCCAAAGTACCCAAATAAAGGACACGCACCAAAATTTAAGATAGAAGAAAATAATAATTTAACTGATGCAAAGAAATCAGAAATGTTAAACAAACTTAACGAGATAGGTAAAATATACACAGATGCCGGATTGTATTGTCTTGAGCAATGTCTACATTACTTATTAGGAGAGAAGGTTAGCATGGATTTAGAGGATAGCATTAACGAACCATTGTTCTATTTGGATGGTGCTGATAGTATAAATTTCGACAATCTTTCCTCACTTTCGGATTCAAATGAAACAATCGAGTCGATTGAGTCGTCTTTAGATTCGGATAACAACATATTTTCAGACTCATATCGTGAACATCCAGAGGCTAGAAATACCTTTGGAAGAAATTTGGAGTTTGATTCTACCCCCGTGCCAAATGAATGTGGTGCGATATGGACACCATCAGGTCAGTTATTATGTTTCTTCTCATCTGAAAAGAAATCGGCAAAGAAGGTGAAAAATATCTTCAAGCTGACAAAGGACAATTTAATGATAAAAGATGATACGATTGCAGATCCAAGAGTTTTGTTTGACGGTGATCAAGTAAAAGGAAGTGATGTGACTGAAAATAGGCCTAAAATATATGTCGATACATTTTCGGGAAACGATGCAAAATCTCGTGCTACTGATGTTACTACAGATGAGGAGTCAGATTCAGATGATAGTTTTGGGAGTTTTGTAGATGATTGGAATGATATTGTAGGAAATGATATCGTAGTCAGAACTAGGATACCTACACTAATGGGTAACTTTGCGAAATCTTTTGGTTCTGTTCACTCTGAAAGTGTAAAAACTGGAGATTCGAGTAAAATCACTAAAAATATAATATTGATAAAGGATTTCAGCATGTTATTCCAAGAAGATAAGAGACTGGGAGAAGAGTACGTAATAACAAACAAACTTGCAGATGAAATGGCAAGATTAAATGCGTTGGTGGCGGAAAAGTATGGTTATGAAGAAATCAGTCACTGCTGGCAAATTTTATCAGATTTATTGCTGGCGGAGAGAGATCAAAGTTTTAGTTCATTCACATGGAATAACAACCCATTGGGAATCAGATGGTTTGTAAAAGAAGCTCTGAGATTTTTTGAGAAAGAAAACAATATTCAGATGTTGGCAATGCTTTGTTGCGTGGTAGCTAATTTATTACTGTCAAAAATGGGGCCTGCAGATGTTTACAACGTAGAAGATAGCTACAAAAGCTTGGTTACTTTTGAACTTTATGACGAACATAGCACGTGGCCAAATGATGACCATTCCCAGTTATCAGGAGCTAATACAATTCATTCGCGAAGTGATTCCTTTGCAAAATCAAAATTATTGAATTCGTATGATACCCATTCAATAAGGTCGGATGAAATATCTAGTCTGCCATACCAAACAATTGGTAACACTAGATTATCAACTGGTAGGCCAAGCCAACATAGAAAGAGGGATTCAACAATAGGGATTCAAACTCCAGTCTATCGCAGAGATAGGGTTGCAGAGATTAGTGTTGAGTTAATTGAAGATGAGATATTAGAGACATTTAAGAATCCTGTCCGTGATATACTAGATCCGGAAGATGTTAAGAAATGCCAATTGTACATATACCAATATGCGAAGCTCCTATTTAGATGGGGTTTACCATACAAAAGAGTTGAGCTTTTAAAAGTTAGTATCAAAGCAATTTCGCAACATCTACAAAGGGACAGTTTTGGTGTAGATGATCTCAACCGGGTGAACAACAACACGATTGAAATCAAATGGGTTTCGTCATATGCAGAAGATAAAGCAGTAGGGAATTGTAACTATTGTAATTTGAAAATTACAGGCAGCATGTACGTGTGTGGAAGTTGTCAGCATATGCTCCATACCAGATGTGCAAAAGAATGGTGGGCAATGGGGAACGAATGCCCCTCTGGTTGTGGCTGTCACTGTCCAAATCAATATGATAGAAGCTCCTAGTTGTATGATTACGATATTGCAACTGATTTTCTTATAGTACGATTTATAAAAACAAACTTTGTAAGAATCTACATATATATATTCTCGATAATGACACCTTTATAATTTATGATCTCTTGAAGTTGAGATCTGCTTATGGGTCGTTCCGCGGATCGTACCGCAGTTCTCCCTCGTTCCTTAGCTTTTCGGAACTGTGTTAAGCAAGGCAAATAATGAAAATAGTTATACAACAAACCTCGACAAACTCGAGAAGGTCCAAGATCTTTTTAAGAAGTAGTAATTCATTTCTACATTGTTTCCTAACAAATTGATTAAAATAAGTTGCACAATTCAAAAAGATGATGCAAGGGAAAGTAGTCTTATTAATTGGAGCAAACAGGTATGTTTTAGCAATGAATTATTTCAGATACCCCGTCGGATCGCCTGAAGGGCAAACAAATTTTAACATTCGTAATAATTGAGTTTACTAACAGAACCTTCCCATTTTAATATTTTTGCAGTACTTTAGGTTTGAATATCGCATACAGACAAATTGAAAGTCAAGATCCGAACGATGCATTAACCTTTATCTTAACATCGAGAACACATGAACGTGCCGTTGAGGCGGGTGAAGCAATTAAAAGGTTTAATGAACAACGTGAGACACCAAGAGAAATCGCCATTTTCCCGCTAGTTCTAGATTTAGCTGACATGCATAGTATTACGAATGCTTGTACCGAAATTAAGAAAACATTTAAAGAGGTTAATTATGTATATGTAAATGCAGCCCTTGGTGTTTGTTCTGGTATAAATTGGTTTAAAGCTATTCAAGAAGTTATAACGAGCCCAGTACAGGCTGTTACCGATCCTCACTATAAAATTCAACAAACTGGTTTGAGATCAAAAGATGACATGGGTCTAGTTTTTCAGTCTAATGTATTTGGTCCGTATTATATGATAAGGAAACTTTTACCATGTCTGTATCTGGGCCATGCAGTAATTGTTTGGATATCTAGTATAAGATCGGATCCTACATATCTACCGCTTGATGATTTAGAACTCATTGAATCGGACACACCTTATGAAGGATCTAAAAGAATGATTGACGTGATGCACTTGGCTACCTATAAAAACCTAAAATCCAAGGGAATTTATCAGTATGTTGTTCAACCAGGTATTTTTGTAAGTCAATCTTTTAACGTGCATTTGAATATTATTACCTACTATTTAATGATGATCATGTTTTATTTGGCAAGAAGGTGGGGTTCATACTGGCATACGATTGATCCCTACAAAGCAGCCAACTCAGCTGTATACGTAACAACCTTCAAAGATCGTGATTTTGAAAGACAAGATCTTAAATATGGTTCTGCTACATTCAACGACGGTGTAGAACACATAAAACCAGAAGAAATAAATGATAGAGGGAAAATGGTAGTTGGAGAGTTCTTATCTTCCAAGGAAGAAGAATGGGATTTGAAATTAGATGTATAGAATATTTAATTATATATTTGAAAAAATAAGATATCGTATGCGTTGCTCTTTGAGCATGTTACAGATAAATAATTTGACACATGATATTGACAACTATTCTCGAGATATTAGACAACAGCGCCTTGTTCGAATGGCTTTTATTCTTTCATCCAAATGATATAATACAACGCATGCCATTATAATAGGGTATACTTCAGATAATTCACGCCTTCGGTAACTTTTCGTTCTTGTAATGCTCTTTCGATATAGACACGTCCTCATTTTGAATTTTTAAAAGTAATTTAATTTCCTCCAGAGAACTTTCTAATTTATCTTGACGCTTGATTATCTGCTGAAACATAGATTTCATATCTTTTATTTCATCTTGGAGATTTTCCTCTGAAGGCAAATAAAACTTTACTTTTTTGTTATCAGATCTGTTCTTATACCTTAATTCATTTTCTCTCATTAATTGGCGTGCAATTGAAGATTGGGAATCCTCCTCTCTGAGTCTGTTTAATAAATTGCTACCTCTAAATTTCGGAGTGTCTGATACAGATACAGCTTTAACTATAGATGATGATAAACCGTTAGGTGTGGTTTTAATTGCTGATCGACTTGGTGAATCAAAATGTGGAATAAATTTTACTGAAGTTCTATCTAAACTTTGAGTGACCCTGTCTGACGTTAGATGAGTTCCATATTTACTTGGTGTGTATTGAGAGTCCCTACTTGGATGTGCTTTCCGCACTGGAGATAATCTTAGTGCTGGTTTCGAGATAGAATTCTTCTTTGATGGTGATATTTGGAGTCGCTTGAAAACATCTGGGTTATTGGAATTTGACATTTTCTGTATATGATTGGTTATTTGTTTAGCTTGTTATTTAGATTCACGATTTTCAGAAATCCATCTTTACATCGAAGTTACTAATGTTATTCTTAAAAGTTTATGTTTTGTTTACTTGTTGAAATTTTTTTTACGATTATACCTGAAAGACATAAATTATTGGTTATGTGAAGAACTCGGAAAACGTATTTCAGAAAACTTACCAAAAAAATTAGAAATTGAATGACGTTTACAAATGAAATAAAGTTCGTACATTGACTACGTATATATGCTAAGTATGTGTATAAAATCAGTCAAATAGAGATTCATCATTTACCAGTTCGTATACTTGATTACTTTTATAATTATGATAATGGAAAATTGGAATATTGCACCTTTGGAAGTCATCATATTGAATTACTTTAGTAGGTAGATCATTCAATACCAAAAACTTCAAATTCTTGAATCTCGAAATGAAATAATCCAAGGATTTCCTCAAAGAATGTATATACATGTGATAAAGCCTTACTATATCTGATTCAGTGATGTATTTTGATATATTCTCATCTGATGCCAAGTCACCATATATCAAACTATTAACCTTCTTTACAAAATCACATAGAGGTCTTGAATAAAAACCAATTGAAGGACTCTGATCAAATCCTTCTGAATACGGAATAATGGTAAAAAGTTTGAACATTTGCATAATGAAATTCCTTTGTTCAATATCATGAAAATCCTTAATAACAAAGGATTCTGGTTTTGGAAAATATTTTCTGAGTACAACTTCATCCAATGTCACTTTACAGTCGTCACATTTGCAAGTTACCTGTATTTTGAAATTTGATATTTCATCATTTTCCACAAATAATAAAGGAACATCGAAATCTTCTATCTTAATATCAACATACTTCAATGTTTTGGCGCACTTGTTTGTGCTCATCATATCCAAAGTTTCCCTGCTGATTGTTGCATCAAACATAAAATCTATCTTCAGTCTTTGTAACTTACTAAAGTTCCTAATACAATCTTGAATATATTTTTCATTTTTAAATAGTGATAAGAATGAAAGCTCTTCAATATTCTTAAATTCAAAGAACTCATCTAGTTTCCAAATACTGTAAATATCAAGATCAGTCGAACTTTCATTATACCACGACAACATTTCTAACTCCTTTAAACTTTCCTTATCGAAGATGTCGTAATAATGTACTGTTTCACTAACTGGTTCTGCATTTAGTGTATCATCTCTAAGATTCAAACAAAGTGATCGTATTTTCAATCTATCCATACTTTTCTTGAAGAAACTCAATGGATTAACATGTATAGTTAAGTTTTGAATCCGGTTCAAATCATATTTCGATACAAGATTCCTAGATAGCTTAAAGTATCCCTTATCAGCTGCTTCTGGATTTGGTAACATATCAGGTGGTGTAATATTTAAGGTTTGTAAAGTTGATGCATGCTCCCATAAATATGGAGAAATTTCTCCCTTGATAAAACTTCTAAATGATATCAAATTCTTATCATATTTATTGAGTAAATTTAAAAAATCGATCAACGTTGCTTGATCTAAATGCCATGTGCAACGAATCTTCTTAATTAGAGTACAAAGCTTAAATGGTGATTCTGACAGAGATCTCACCAGTTGTTTAAATTTTGTTTTAGCTTCTACGGGCATTGTCATATCTCTTTCAAAGTTACTCTCATTATAAGTGAAATAAAGGACAGACCAAATATGGGTACCAAGCGTTCTATCGTAATCACTTGGGAAGTAATATCTTTCATTAAGATATATATTCCTGTATAACAAAGGTGTGACTTGATCATTAACCTTCTTGGAGACATAACACAAGGACGTCTTATCTTCTTGAGCTAAATTGAATCCTATTTTTTCCCATATCTCTTCAGGTAATCGATCAATCATTCGTGTAGGTATGTTTTCATTTACAGTATGCTCAGTTTCACACTAATCGTACCAATACATTCTAATATAAGATGTACAATTATTCTTAGTATAATGTCGCTTCAACTGTGTATAAACATCAAGTGTGTGGTGCTCCTTCAAAGTGCGAAACCAATCTGCTATAGTTTTGTTTTTTGCCGCAGTCAGATCTTTACGTAATTTAAGAATTTTCACTTATTAAAAGCTAACACTAATCGATCAACCATTATGCTGTGTATTGCGTCCATCTATCAACATATGAACAACTATACTATTAAAAATATTTTTATAAAATGATACTTTATTATTTACATACTGATGAGTAATGTGAATTTTACACAATTCTTGATAGTCATCTTTACAAATATTCCTCGTTTTTCCTCAGATTTGACATTGTACTATAAACATCTAGTTTTATTGGTACTAAAGATACTTCTCCATATAATATAATTTGCCAGACCGATTTTTTAAGACGTAATTTTTCGATTGGCATAGACATAATATCCTCAAATTTCGTTAAATGACCATCTAATAAAAATTGACCATTGTATAAATTAGTCATACTTAATGACAAATATGGTAAATCATCATCGAATACCGAATAAGTATTTAAATCAACTGAGAGGTGTTTTTGTAATAGTGGTTTAAACAGAGCTTCAAACTTTTGTTTACTTTTACCCCCAATCATAATTTTACCTTTAAATACATCAATGAATGAGGTTCCATCATCGATTTGTACTGTTAGAATTCTAGAAACCGTTTCAATATAAGGTCTACTATACATCACTGTTTCAAAGTTCAAAACATGATGGTCCGATAGTCTCATTTTTTTAGCAATATGGTCCAGATCATTCCCATCATGCGCACTCTCCGAATCTCCTGTATTGTTTGATATAGATAAACCACTCTTAGTGATATCATTCAATTTCAACCAAATTTCGTTTCTGTGGGTCACCGAATCATCAATAACTTTACATTTGATCAGTCTTTGTTCCAAATTCAACAGTCTATAATACCTACATTCTTTAATTAAAGAGTCTCGTTGGTTATCATCCAACGTGAAACTTGCTCCACATAACAATTCAAACAACTGTTTGAAAAGATGAGGCGATCTAGGTACAAACGAATAAGAGTGAGGTGGAGGTCTAATCAATTTCCTGGATATTATCACACGTTCAATATCAACATATAAAGTATCAGAGGTTAAATAGAAGTAATTATAGGTATCACCCTCTCTATCAAATATACTTTTAGGCAATTTAAATGAAACATCACCGATCTTGGTATAATAATATTCGGATTCCCTCAATATTTTCCTTAATCTAGGTAAATTATAATACATGGAATCTGCGATTAACATCGTATATTGAACTTCATCCTTTATATCTATATAGTAACCTTGTAAATGTTGATAAATATATTTGAAGATTTCTGCAGATCTATCAATGAATAAAGTCTTTTGACAAATAGTGGAATTCTTTGATGATCCATCCTGTGAATCAGCAGCACTTCCATTGCTTTCATTTTCTAATTTTGTGAAGAAATCTGTGAAGTAACTTGGTCCATCTGAACTCAATGATGCACCACTAATTTTGAATAAAGTGGACCCAATTTGAATCTTATACATGTTTTCATGAGGTAGAATCTGTGGAATATTTGGATCGAAATACGATTTCGTTGGTTCATAATTGTTACTCATTACGTGTTTACTGTGTTGGTCCCTTGAGTCGTTGTTGCCTCTTTTTGCTTGTTGACTGTTCTTTATTTTTTAATAGAAATATTATGTGCATGATTTAGCGTTGGGACGAAAGTATGCGCTTGGCAACAATGCGAAAGAAGAACAAGTACGCTAAAAGTGAATATCTGTCTGATAAGTGATATTGAACTTTGGAATGGGAACATTACAGTTGGAAATTATATATTGCCATTATTATGTGGAGCGGAGCGCTTCCTTCTGGCATATATATATTACATATGTCCAGAGCAAGATAAAATTCTCAGATAGAGGTTGTAGCACTTATTATAGAAAATATCTTTTCAGAAAGAATTATGTCAAACGAAGGAAACAGAAAATTCCAATTAGACTTCGAAAATGTATCTCTATTTATAAAACTATATATCACAGACTTGAATGATTACTCTATATGGTATAAAATGTCTGTTATATGGGTTGGGTAACTTACATACCTCTACATTCTTATTTACAACATACAATCATTCTACTGTAATGTCAAAACCCGTAACCATAACAACGAATAGTCTTTTCGTTTTTTCATTTGAAAGAATAACATGTATATTGAAATAATATATATTTATATACTATGAAACGGTATCTAATTTAAAAAAAAAAAATGTAAAAAGTGATTAAACGAACACAATAAATTATACAGTTGCATTGTATAAATAAATTTGTTTATGTGGTATTGTACAAATGACAACTCAATCTCAGTTGAGTGAGTCAATAAGAATAATAAATTGAAACAATGATTTCTATGAGTGGGGGTGGGGTATTATTTAATTAAATTAATTTGCTAAGTTTGTATAGCCTTTGACGAACGTTACTAAAAATTGAAATATAAAAATGAAATGCATAGAAATATACATTTACATTTAGATCAATAGAGCAGCGGCACCAGCAACTAAAGCACCGACAGCTGGTAGAGCCTTGTTGGCAGCACCAGTGAAGGAAGCAACAGAGTGAGTGGAGGAAGCAACGGTTTGGACAGCTAGAGAAGAAACTTGGACAGTCTTGGAAGCTTGAACAGTCTTGGTAACAGTAGACTTGGATTCAGTGGAAGAGGTTTCAGCCTTGGCTTCAACGGAAGTGTGAGCCTTGACGGAGGTGGTAGTGGTGACTGAGGCAGCGGTAGCTGGAGCAGAGGTAGTCTTGTTAGCAGCGGCAGATTCAGCGGCTTCAATTGGACACCAGGTAGTGTATTCAGTAATGATGTCGTTAACAGTAACGGTAGCAGTAGAGATTAAAGCTGGAGAAACAGTTTCTTGACAAACGTGGTCTTCACAAGAAGTGATGGTGACTAGAGTGGTAGTCTTTTCAGTAGCGGTAGCAGTGGTAACGTTAGAAGCGGCAGAGGCAACGGAGGCAATGGCGGCAACGGTAGCGACAGTAGAGAATTGCATTATTAATATGAATAGGGTGTGTAAAAACGATTGGACTGTTTAAGTGTAGTAGATATTGTTAAGTAATATGGTCTTTTTTATTATAAATTATAAAAGAAATAATAAGAGAGAGAAATTGAAAAATAAATTGGGTGAATATTGAAATAAGAGAGTTCTTTATATACGTTTTTTTTTCTTTGGAAGACAAGAAACTGGAAACTTTTGTTGATAACCATGATACTAGCAGTATTTGCTAATTGAACAATGAGAACAACAGAAAATTTCACTTACAAAAGGAGTAAGACCAAAAATAAACAAAGTTACACTAACAAGCGTTCATGCAATGAAAAAAATTTTTTTTTCACACCTTTTGTTTATTGTTTCAACGATTCTTCCTGACAGTTCATGTTAAACAGAGAAGAAATATATGGTTACTGTAAACAATTGGAAAATCGACGTTCATGACAATATCCACTATTTTGCAAGAGGAGAACAATTAATCTCGACAAAAATAAAACTACACAAATGAATAAATAAATAAATTATACCGCCACTTAAAATAATTCAAACAAATGGTGTACTGTACGTACATTTTAATGGAGCACCACTAGCTTCTTCCCAATTTCGAATTACACTTGTTTATGTCAGGGAAACATTAACAGAAAAGTGGCGTACAAGTTATTATTTGCCCAGAAAGCAATTTGTACTCATATGATTTGAGACCGATATATCTTTTGTACAGCAGTCTCTCTGCGAACATCATTTCTTTTTCGGCTCGAGGTAATCACATTTGGAATCACCCGAGATATCCGCAACTCCTCAGAAAATTGCGTAGTTAAATATGTGCTGATTTTTAAAACGCGAATAGTTTTCTGTTTTTGTACAACCATTTTTCATCAATTCAATTCGCGTATGGGTATTTCCAAATTAGGAGATGGTTTCATCGAGCGCGTTTAATGATTCCATTCCCTGCATTTAATTAATTGATATGATATTCAACGGTTTCCACAGAAATTTTTGTGGCGTTGTTGACGGATTTCCTAATTTGGTTTGAACTCATATTCGTGTCTTCTTTTTTTATTTTTTTTTTGA
>PPOO01000953.1:192133-205999 GCA_003708545.1 Maudiozyma turicensis
AGTGTGAAACTCCACGAAGTAACAATGGGTTAACAATATTCAAGTGAACAAGAAAGAAGGAATAATAACAAATTGGAAAACTTAAATTGTACTCACGTCGTGCATCATCATTCATGCCGCGTCATAATGAAAGCCCTAACCGTTCTTCATCAATTTGAGCTTTCAAATGAAAACTGTGTTTATTTGTTTATTTGTTTGTTTACATGAAGAAGCATTTTTAAATGAAAAATAAATATGTTGCAGACTGCAGGTACTCTTTGGCGGCTAAATTTCTTATTTTGACATGTTTGTTGATCCGAGGAAGCACGTATTCATTGTTTGCTTGTTTTGCCTCTTTTGTTTACTCTCTCTCTCTCTTCTGTAAGGGAATCTTGAACATTACGTATTTAGCATCATCTTTAATTATCGCTGACACTTCAAATTTGTGTACTTTCTTTAATAAACACAATTAATTGTGTAGTCAAACACACAACACAACAAGTAATTTCTAAAGAATTTTCATGTATGACAACTTTCAATAAGAATTTATTAAAGAACTTGTCTTGAAAGCAGCCAATGCTACTGCTTATTGTATCTATAATTATACTCATGCGTTTATATGTATATATAGTGACGACGTATCGTTGGTGCTCTATTAAAAACACAAGATATTGGGATTTTGCCTGCCCTAAGCATTAAATGATATGCTGGTTAATTGCTATTATGGATAGTTAAGACTGGATGGCGGCTATTTCATATCATATCTTGGCACTTCCCTTTAATCCAATATCGTCTTCCTTACGTTTTCCCACTTTCAGTGTTCTTTGCCTATTTCGGGGAATCCTTCCGTTCCTTTGTGCAGCATAATTAAAATAAAAAAATGGATATATTGCCTTTGTTCGGATATAAAGTATTTTATGCTGTCTGTATCTTTAAACAATGAAACAGCATTAACGTTACCACATTAAGACAATACATTTTTCTGCTTATTCAATCTTCACTAAAGTAACTTAATTAATAATACTTAATTTAATCGTCCGTCACAACTCTTATACCTATTATACACTCTTTACAACTTGCCGATTAACATCCTTTCACTTTGATTGCTGTCTTGTTCGCTCCTCGTAGCATCCCCAAAATCCCGCTCTTCACATTCTCATAAAAATTCTTATATTATTGTATATTTAATAATTATTTAACGATCAGTTATATACATTCCTGTCATCTCATACTTTAGTAATTGCACTGGGCGTAGTAGTAGTGGTTGTTGTATTAGCTAAACCTGCCTCTTCACATAATGAATAGAATAAAGAATCTGGGTTTTGTAATAAATTAGCAGGCGAATCAAATTCTTTAACTTCACCTTGATCTAATACAATGATTCTATCACTATCCATAATGGTATTCAATCTATGTGCAATTGTTAAAATTGTACGATCTTTAAATGCCGTACGGATGGTTTGTTGAATCACTTGATCAGTTTCTACATCAACTGCCGCTGTAGCTTCATCAAGAATCAAAACTTTAGATTGAACCAACAAAGCACGAGCTAAACACATCAATTGTCTTTGACCAACACTCATATTACTACCACCTTCTGATAGTTTAGTCAATAAACCATCAGTACCCATTTGTAATACATGATCCTTCAAGTGGGATAATTCAAGAACATGCCATATCTCTTCATCCGTATAGGATTCAGTTGGATCAATATTTTCACGAATAGTACCTTCAAACACTTGAGAATCCTGCGGAATAATAGATAGATGATGTCTTAAATCATACAAACCAATCGTATCAATGGCAATATTATCAATCGTAATACGACCTGCGCTGGCTTCAATAATACGGAATAATGCTAGTGTCAATGAAGACTTACCTGCACCAGTTCTACCAACAATACCAATCTTTTCCTTTGAATGGATATTTAAATTGATATCCTTTAATACAAGATCTAAATCAGATCTGTAACGAGTAGAATAATTATCAAATTGAATATTACCTTCAATTGGCCATCCTTGACTAGGTCTGTGTCCTTTAATGATTTCTGGGGCTTCACTCTTCAAATCAGCATATTCCTTAATTCTTTCAACCGAGACAATGTTCGTTTCAACTTCAACTGTCATTCTAACAATCCAGTTCAACGTTTGTGTAATTTGTAAAGCATAACTTAATGATAGACCAACCATACCTTCTGTTAATGTACCTTGTTTCAATCTAAGGATAGACAAAGTACCAGCACCTAAAATGATAACAGAACCAATTGTCTCTAATCTGAAGGCTAACCAACGGTTGGCATTGATCGATGGATAGAATGCACTCATATTATTATCAATACGACATTGATTGATGTGACGGAATCTCTTCTCTTGATGATAACCTCTAATGGTAGTGATACCACCTAAAGTTTCTTGGAAATGAGAATAAATTGGAGATCTTGTAATGGAATCTAAACGACGTAATTCTCTTGAAGTTCTTAAATAGTATTGTTGATAATACACATACAATACACCTAATGGAACAATAATGAAAACAAATTGCCATGTAGTGAAACAAATAACAACAACAACAAAGATAACTTTAACTGCATTAACGAAAAACTGAGAGAAAGATCTACCTAAAATAGAATCAACTTTGTAAATATCATTAGAGAATCTGTTTAGAATACGACCAATTGGTGTTGTTTCGAAGAAAACCATTGGAGCTCTTAAGACAGCATTAGTCATAACGTTATGCAAATATTTAGAACCATGGATAGTACAGAAAACCCATAAGATAATAGTTTGAATCAATGTAGATAACGCGGAACCAACACCTAACGCAAAATAGATCACCAAATAACGGACCGCATTTGGATTAGCACCATACCTAGTATTGATTTCCGACCAATGTTTTAACCAAACGTTACCCATAACTGATAAGAACATAGATAAGACAATAAACAGAATAAAGATCACAACATTCTTTGGATTACAAGCCTTAGCATATTCTAAATAGATATTCCATTTGACTTTACCTTGTTCACGATGTTCTCTTCTTGAAGCATTTTCTTCATCACCAAAATCAATACTACGTAATGTTGCGTTACTAGCTCTTCTTAAACTCGAAGTCTCATCAGTAACTAAATGCATATCCTGTAATTTATCTAATTCTTCCAATTCATTAGCCAATGGGACAGTGTCTTCACGAACAGATACAGCAGTGGATGGAGTTTCAATAGCAGATTCATCATCAACATTGCTACCCTTCTTCTTCCTATCCTTCTTGCTACCAAATTCACTAATCAATTTACACAATGGACTATTTTCATCCTTTGTAACTTCACCGTATGTACCTTGTTGAATAATTTCACCATTTTCTAATAATGTAATAGAATCAGCAATTGACAGAACAGAAATCTTATTGGTAGATAAGACTTTAGTCTTTGTGTGTAATAAACCATTTGGACCTAAAACATGTTCAATCAGATGCTTAGCAACATGTTCATCAACAGCAGCCAGTGGATCATCCATGATGTAAGTGTCAGCTCTAGCATAAACAGCTCTGGCTAAGGATAGACGTGCCTTTTGACCACCAGATAAAGAAATACCCTTTTCACCGACTAATGTTTGATCACCATCCATTAAGATCGCTAAGTCAATGGTCAACGCACAAGCTTTAATGGTCTTCTCGTAAAATTCTTTATCGTATTTGTGACCGAATAAAATATTATCCTTGACGGTACCATTCATAATCCACGGAACTTGTGAAACGTAAGCTACGGAACCATGAACCGTAGCAAAACCTTTAATTCTAAACAAATTACCTAAAATACTTTGAATCAAGGCTGTCTTACCACTACCAACCTTCCCGACAATACATGATAATTCACCCTTCTTTGCTTGGAAGTTAATATTCTTCAAAGCCACCCTATACTCAGGTTTACGTTTCCATAAGAAAGTAGCATCATCGCCGATGTTAACAGCAACGTCACCCTTATTTGTAACCTTTGGTAAGTGTTGAACAGCATCCTTTTGTAATTCTTCATTAGTTAAGAATGAGTATAATCTACCAATAGAGACAGAAGCTTCAATGAAACCGGTTAAAACGTTTGGAACAACCATTAATGGGAAGGATAATAAATTGAATAAAGTTAAAGCAGGGAATACTAAATCAGTAGTCAAAGGTCTCTTTTCGGTGTAAACAAAGACAGCAAATGTACAACATGACACTAAGAATGGAACGACATTAAATTGGAAACTTGATAAAGCCATAAAACAACCTAATTTGGTTAAATTTTTCAATTCCTTATCATTTCTGACATGTTCTAACTTCTTCTTATATGGACCCTCCCAAGCGTACAATTTCAAGGATTTAATGTTATTTAGAATTTCACTAATGACACGAGTTCTTTCATCCTTGAATTTCATTTGAGATTTTTGCAACTTCTTTTGATATTTCATAATGTAAGAATTAGCTGGCATCATAACAACAAGGATAATAACACCAACCCACATGGAGTTACCTAATAAATTGTATAGGGAGGCTAAACAAAAGACAATTTGCAAAGGACCTGACCAAATCAAATGACACCATTGAGTTAAATCTTGTAATTTTTGAACATCGACACTCATCAAGTTAACGATATCACCAGTACTAGAAGTAGATTGTGCCTCATTAGATAATACCAAAGATTTCTTGTATAGGACCGCTGTCAAAGAACTCTTAATATTCATACCAGTATTAAAAGAATTCAAAAAGTATTGATGTAAGACACATGTTTGAACGAAACCAACAAAAAACATACTGATGGAAATCATGAAACCCTTAACAATTGGTAACTTTGGAGTGGGGAATGTATATTTTCCATGCATATTACCATTATAGTCAGAGACAAATTTGATTAATAATCTCAATAGTTGAGGTTGAGTGAATGCTAAAATATCATGCATAACTTTGAATAGGGCTGCAATTAACATATTCCAACCAAAAGTTAAACACAAAGTCCATGTTAACGATGGTTTATCTGTTTTCTTTAATTGGTTTTCCCAATTCTTATCTAACTTGTTAGCTAATTCTTCACTACCGAAACTCTCTGGCAATTTGAATAAATCTTCTTCGACTAGATACTTCTTGTAACCTGTCTTCATTAAACCGGACATCCAAGTAAATGAAATTCTCGAGAAAATGTTAGCAGTATCGTATGGATTGACTTTTCTTCTGGACAAATGTTCTTGGATTTCTTGGTATGGCCTCAAGGGCTTAGTTGGGAAAATTTCTAATGCAAGAATAGCTACATCGGTAATTGCTTGGAACAAAGTGAAAACGAATACAGTGTGACCAAAAGTCCAACGGTTCTCATAATTGTATCTAATTAAGAAATTGATAACCTTATTTATATTACCGAAGGATTCAAATAGCCAATAGAATAAAATAATTGTATTCGAAACCCTTTGTTTATGATATTCGACCCAATGTAAAGATAATGAAACGAATAAAGAAATTAAAGTCAAAGTATATTGACTTACTACTGTGTAATCCTTGTGTTTCTCGGTGGTTAAGGATAAAGAGACAATTGCAGTAAATAAAATTTGTAGAAGAACTAAAGTCATTCTAGAGACAATTAACCAATGTCTTCTATATTTAATTCCGGAGTGCTTTGATGTGACTAGGCGAGCAATATCTCTTGTACCAAATACAATCATGTATAAAGCAGTTAAATTTAATATTACACCATCAATAAAACATTGTGTAAAATCACCATATCGGGAGATAGGTCCAAAACCTTCGCTCGATTGGCAGATCCTACAAGCCCACGAAGGTGAAGCTTCAACAGACATAATACTAAATTGATTAGATAATTTATTAATACACTATTTCCTGAAAACTAGTTAATGATTAGAAAATTGAGTGTTGCACAGTTATCGAAGGAAGTCAGAATATCTGGACTGCAATCTTTCTGCTTTATATACCTGGATATGTATTATATCTATGATCAGATTAAACCAGTTTGATAGATTAAATTTCAATTCAAATACAACTAGAATTTGCCACCAGATCTTGATACAAAAATTTTCACCTTTTTACATAATTTCCCTTTAAATATATATATCGTCTGTAAATTTTTCAGTTTGTACCCGCGTAACTTGGTGTTTCATTCACAGTTTCTGGTTCAAAATTAATTTTTTTGGGTAAATCCAGTTCCCTGTTCGGGTTGTACAGTGTCTTCTGTGCGTATCTATTTTCAATTGAGATGAGATTACTAAGCTGAAATTTTTGAAAAAGAAAAGAGGCAAATGAACATATAATGTGCGAAGGAGATGGATAGAAGGTTTAAAAGGCGTGCGTTTGTCATATAATATGGATGGATACATGAACAACTCATAGATATATTTGTAAATACATGTCTTTATCAGTTGTGAAATTGAGTTGATTTGAATTATTAATCAAATTTAACATATGGAGGAAAAGGCAACAAGAACAACATGGATATCACAATGACCGGGAAATCATGGGCTCGATTCTTACGGGGTGCATGAATGATGATTAAAGTACGGGGAAAAACGCCCAGTCCACCACAGAGCACGAAAATAGTAAAAGCAACAACAGGCTACATCGTACTTTGTTGACTAACAGGGACCTATTTTTGAGTGTGACATGGGTATGCAATTGAGGTTTGCTGTAATGATTGCGTAAATAAACTGACATAAATTCATTAAAGCAAAGTTGAATCAACTCCAAAAGGGGAAACGATTCATATTTTAATTGAAGAAATTTGGTGATTACTTTTAACGATTAAGGAAGATGCATGATCACAGAATAGATTCTTTCTTAGTAGCTGATAATGTACGGTTAGAAATTGTGCATGAGAGCAATCCATATTTTGCAGGAGAACAAATATCTTTTGTAATTAGATTGAGGCATTTAGGTTCACAAGAAAAATGTTCCCTTTTAAAAGAAAAAATTGATCAATTACATAAAAGTATCGAAGATCATATTGATAACCATTCTAGTATTGTAAATGAATCTCATGATCAATCAAATGATACAGTCCCGAATAAATGGTCAATGGGCTCTTTATTTAATGCTTTGAGAGGAAACTCACAAGAAGACACTGCAGATACAGATGCAGATTTAGATAATGAGAAATTTGGAGAATATGTAAGTAAACAAATTCAGTACCATAAGCCTGTAAGTTTAATGGCTGGGTTTGTTCAAGTATTAGGGGTATTTCAATACGCACCGGATATCATAAAATCCTCAACGTTTGATACGTCCGCTAATAAAATCATGTTTCTAAATCAGTCAACAAACATGGATATAAATAATATGACTAATGAAATACCGTCAGAGTCAAATGATACCAATGAGAATGGAATGCAAATAGGGCAAACGAATTTAAAGAAATATTTTCAGTCCCATTTCAAATTTGGTACGCAGGACCCTGATACAACCTTCGATAGTACAGACGTACCTACATTTAATGTCCAAGATTTCTTTGAAGAGTATGATAATTTACCATTCTTGGTTATACCCCAGTCATTATTATTCCCAGAATTAACATTACAACCTGGTGAAGTAAAAATATTCCATTTCAAATCCGGTAAATTACCAGAAGATTTGTGTCCAAGTTATAAATATTCTGAAAATCTAGCAATAAATTACTATGTGGAGTTTGGAGTAAACAAGGTAGACACCATGAATATTACGCCGCTATTTATTAAATCCCCAATATCTATATCTCCAATGGTAACAAATAAGGGTCTTCAATATTCCGCAATATTAGGTGGCAAGCCACACATATTAGAACCTGGTACCATCAAGGAAATTATCCAACCATCTAATGCAACAAGAAAGCAATCAGTCGATTTATCTTCCCAAATTCTAAGAAGGAAAAGTTCTGTATCAATTAAACAAGAACTTCCAGAAAAGGAGATTGAGAAATTAAAAAAATCATTTCTTGACGTGATCAAGAAAACAGACAATTATGACGATATTGAAGATTTAGTGGAGTCACAACTTGATTTACAATTTGATAAAAAGGAAACCAGCCCACGTCTAGATGCTAATTTAACCAACGATTCAGTAGAACCGAAATTGATTTTCAATAGCACCCTAAATTCTACTAAGGAAAATATTAATGATCTAAAGAATCAACCACTGGTAGATTTGATTTCAACAGTAGAGGCTACAGAATCAGATAGTAACGCCAATGCCAACCAACCAACATTGGAGCCACAACTAGTGAATCCACAAAAGAATTATATTATAAATAGAAATGGACAAAGGATTGCAACTGCATCATTTTCGAAGTTATTTTACTCTGTGACAGATAATGTCAATATCAGTATAGAATTGACAGACAATGAATTACTTTCAGTGAGTGGTATTAACTGCAGCCTTGAATTAATCGAATCCATTAGTTCGGATTATATCAATGATTCTGCTATCGAGTCTACCAAGAAAAACAATATACTGACAATATCTAGTGCACATAACGTATCATTTGACAAGACAGGCCCCATATCTGTAAAACTGACGATTCCAAAGACCCCAATGAACCTATTCCCGGGCCAATTCAAAACAAATATATTTCAGGTTAAATGGGCAGTACTAATAAGGTTTATCTTAATCCCTAAGAGTGCGTCATCTAATGTATTTGAATTCTATGGAGACAAAAAAGGTATCTTTTTCCATTCTAGCGAAACCATTGAGGGTGAAGAATTTGATTGTCGAATCCCAATCCCTATTTTACCTACAATGAAAGAGATGGGTGGATGGTAGTTAATATATATAAGAAATGCATAAATATATAGATATATAATTGCTAACATCTTCAAAAATAGTAGCACACTATCAGTCGTTTGAGGAGCATGACTATGTTTGGTCCTCTGTTCTCTATAGACTTTACCCGCACGGTCAATTTTTTTTTAGTCTTCTAGAAAGTGAAATTTGTTATTATCTCGTAAAACCATATAAGAGACAAAACTCACACAACACTGCTAAAAGCAACCACAGCACCAATCAATCAATTAGAGAGGAGTAAAAGTTTTATTAAGATATTTATCAGCTACAAGAATGAGTGCCTTTGATAGCGTTATACAAGAAAAGGTAGACTTTCTTTCCCCAAAATTAATTGATATCTCGAAAAAGGATAAAGACATATTGAAGAGACCATCTGATGAGAGTCAATATACAGACATTAGTGACTTATCATGGTTACAACCTCATAACGAAAGATTTTCAAAAGAAAGTGCCGATTTGATATTGAGTTTAACTCTGAGCCGTATTCTGGTCGATATTCTTTTGATTACAAATGATACAGAAGAACACACCGCAGTAATGACCGTAACTGAGAAGTTGGCAGCATGTTCTGCTGTATTAGATTTCGTCTTCCATTCCAGAAGTAATCGGAAAATTCCAGCTGATTGGAAAACCACCTATTTCAAATTGTTGAGTGAAACTTTAGATGCATTAAGCTGGCCTACAAATATTACTAATTTCTTTGTATACCCCGAATCACGTATAGATTGGTTCAAGATGAGTACAGATGAATCAGAATTATATAGTGGAAATTCATCCTTAATTAGTTATAAATATCCTTTATCCGAATATTTGCGTCACTGGAATGCCCTTTTGACGTCAATTGAAAGAAATACGACATTTAATACACCAGCCCATTATAAAATGAAGTTTAGATTACAAAGTTTTATGTCTAATTTATTGCCAATTAATGAAGAGTCCAACTTCAATAGATCTGCACAGATATCACAAAAACAAGATTCATCTAACCCATGGAATAGCGTTAAACTGTTATCAAGACCAACGACACCCCCAGAACTTTTGCTTGATGATTATCTGTTTTTATTTAATAAGTTATTAACCAATCCAATTTCATTTACATTCAACACATTTGCAACCCAAAATGATGCCGAACGTCGCATTAGTTCCTTATTAGATGTTGTTTTAGATAAAGAGGATGCCTTCTACAGAGAAGTTAAATTCAACCATAGAAATGTTGCTCTCACTAATGACAAATTGAATAATAATTATAACCCAAATTATACAATCCTTTCGGATACCGAACCCATCTACTTGAGAGATTCGAAACCTTTCCAAAAGTCGGAGGAGGAACTATGGACCTCAGTATCACAATTCTATGAAAAATGTGACGAGTTTCCAAGACCTGCCTTTACTGCATTATCCACCAAGAATGCAGAAATATTCTATGATCAAGTAATGAGAGTTGAGAATGATTTATATAGGAAGCAATTTGTATTACAGGTATTATTTGTCTCACAATTATTAGAAAGATTAATTGAATCAGAAGACTTGAGAAAATTTTATAAAATGAATAACGAAAAGGAAGGAAATACAATGAGTATGAATATTACTGATTTAGAAAATGGATGTTTGAAAAAATTATCTTCTTTTTATAACCATTACTGTAAGAATCGTATTCCTGGATTTTATCATTCAAGAGATGCCAAATTCACAGATACAATGAAACAATTAGTGAAAGATGACAACATTTATATGTTGGCAAAACTTAATAATTTCAAATATTTCCAAAATTTTAGTACAGGTGATCAATTTACTGAACTTGATGTGGATACGAATTTTAAGAAATTTGGTTTTATTAAGCTTGGTAATAAATTAATTGATAATGTGTGGAAAATCCCAACTGGTTTAGATAATATTGTTGAACAAAAGCACGATGTAGAAGAAATTTATCAGAAATTGAAAGAGGAGAAAGACAATGTTGATATGAGCAGCGATGAAAATATCGAGTCTGAATCTGTAAGTCAATGGCAAGCATTAAGATCTATAAGGTCCGAGTATTTAACAGAGTTTGGTAAATATAATGAGGTTTCAGGAATACAAGGTCTGTTTAATGAAAGAGATGATGCTATCATTCATGAAAGAAGAGAAAATTTGAAGGAGAAGTTTGAATTAATGGCAGATTCGAAACGTAATGAACAATTGAATAAGGCTCTTAAATTTATGACCGAAAGGAGTGAATTGAAAAGGAAACTCGAGGAAGAAATGACTGAGGAACCTAACAAGAAACAGGGGACGACTAATATAGCTGATAATACTGTAGATAACCCTGTTGTAGAGGCAACCGACATAACATCGAGTGCAGTAAACAATAGTGATGACTCGAAAACTGTGACACCACAATGAAACGTATTTGCATAAATGTAAAACTAAGTATCTGACTTTTAAAATAATATTAATTAAATTGAGATATGTACTATATATGCGTCTAATTATCTATCGACTAATGCAGACTGTATATTGATCCATTGGTATATCATTATGATTTATAACAACAAGATCTGTATATTTTATTCTAACAGCTTGTTGTAGAATATGAATGTAGTATTGCATTCTGTCCTCTATTGACAACTTACAATTGTTAAAAAAAAGAACAAATTGAATTCTTTCGATTATAAGAGTTGGTAATTTTATAGAAAATGGATAATTAAATGCGTCCGAGATTGTTCTCATTGCAAATGTCAATAGTTGATCCTGGGAATCAATATTTTCGAATATATGCAATTCCATTTTCAATAATGATAATGTTTTATTCTGAACTCTACCAAATGACAATTTGTTGTTATCTAATGTTTCAAAATCAGTGGTCAATACCAGTGGCAAAATTCTACCAAAATCAAAATTTAAATCAAACTTGTTATCTCTGATTGTTGTTAATGTGTCTGTGAAACTGTATAATGTGTTTGATTCTGCAGATGACCTTCTTCTGTTAATGCTCTGATAAGAAGAAACTGAATCAATAGAATCATTACGATCTCTAAGCTCATTTTCTTTATTGTTGATTGGAATGATACTTGCATGATTAAATATTGGTTGTATACCTAACATTAAGTGGTTGTAAAGAAATCTTGGTGGTAAATGATTTTCATGTGTTGAGGGTACAATGACTGGATCTGATATTGCAGAGTTGTAACAGTTAGTACCTTTTTGTCTTGTTAGAAGCTTTAATTCATTTATATATGGTAGATTTAGTTCATAACTTGAGGAATCGTTGGAGTCCAATGAGCACAATTTGGTTCCACAATATTCATCCCATTCTGTTTGTAACCTATCATTATCCATAATCATAATCACTTCTGGTATAAGATTCTGTTCATTGAGCAAAAGTTTTGTTAAATTTTGACATTGTGTTAATGTATCCAAATTAATTAACAATGTGGAGTATGGCTTTAATAAATGCTGCTCAATTGAATGCAAATCATTAGAAATGGTCGTACCTCTTGATGGTAAACATTTCAAAGTAGTAATATCAAATGGAGAATCATTTAGCCATTTTAATTGTTGAGAAGAACATAATACCAATGATAATTCTGTAAAGTTCTTAATATGTGTCGTTAGGTATTTCCAAGGTATTATACCGTTTTCAACATTTATTTTTGTGACATTTGGAAAGTAACAATTAATTAAGGATATTTGTTGATCTGGATAACTATCTGGTTTTACTTGTAAAGAAGAAATGTTTGGGAAATATAAGTTAGTCAAAGTTGGATCTGTGACAGAAGACGCTAAGGAAATCTTTAAACTGTTAGAAATTTGAGAACCATCGATCATTAAACTATTTGTCACGAAAGGTCTGAAATCTTGAATATGAATTGAATGTGCATGGGGTAATGTATATTTACAGGTCTCAGTTTCAATTGAGGAGGGCAATGTAAAACAATTGATATTTTCTATATTTGGACAATTTTTAAAAATATTGAATAAATTTGAATTTGGTGATCTGGTTACTAATGTGCGAATATTAGTTATACTATCTGAATAAAAATTTTCTGTTGTATTAGTAATTACTAAAGAATTTATTTCTTTTAAGTTATAAATGTAGGTATCTCGGAAAAATGTCACTAAATCAAATAATTGTTCATTTTCAGCTTGATCTCCAAAGATATATAATTCTGTTAAATTTAATGTATTTGACAATTTCTCAAATTCATTCAAATATAGTCTGGATAAGAAATTTTTGCAATTTATGTACAATATACATATTGTTGTATCAGGTTGAATCAAATGTGCAATATTAGCTAATAAAGATCTTAATTCTTGATTAAATGTTTGATTTGAATGTATTGCAATTAAAATATTTGATTTTTCCATAAGAAACGATGATATCAAAATAGGGTCATAACTATTTGTATCTATAAAAATATTATTATTATCATTAAATAAAATATTATAATTTAATGGAATGCTTTCTATTTGCGACAATCCATTATTTATTGTAATTATACCTATGTTATCACTTATGAGGGATTTACAAAATGGTATTATTTCAACGCAACTTATTAACGTTTTAAAACTATCAAAATCATTTCTGATAATCTTTTCGAGTATTTCTACGGGAAGATTCATTTTTTTCTTTTCTTTTTGATTATGTTTTTGTACTAGGAGATTGGCCATAATTAGTTGTTTTCATATATCGTCGAAAGATACATCCTATATATATATATATATATATATATATTATCGTATTTGCAAGTAGTGGTTGTATAATTTTCTTGGACCAATTCTTGATACAGCCTTATACAAACAAACATAATAAATAATATGAAGAATTAGTCATCACTACAATACACAACTCCTTGTTTATCAATTTAAGTTATCTATGACAATATCTACCGATATCATCCAAAAGAAGGGATTGATAAGAGAAGATAATCCGACTCTACTAATGGATATACAGTAATTATTAAAATTGACGTATTATATGAAAGTAAATCCAATAGAAAAAAAAAAGAGGACAACATAGTTAGACATCATCCATGGTAAACGGTACTACTACATTATTACTCACAGATATTAAGAAACTCCGAGATTTTATTTTTATTTATAGCCATAAAAACAATCATATTG
>PPOO01000954.1:6210-29763 GCA_003708545.1 Maudiozyma turicensis
CAGTCTGACAATTTGAAGATCTCATTTTGGTAATCCATGAACAAGAGGGTGTCAGGCAAGACATAGAAGACGGTAACCAGTGGTGTAGGTAATGGTAGAAGGTAGTTTGTATTGGTAGATTTTTATAAAGGTGTACATGTGCTGAAACAGCCATATGATAGAAATTCAGAAAATGGCTGATGCACCTAATTTTAATAATCTTTAGCTACAGTTTTGTTAGATGCGATATATTGTAGTTATTATTATTTATGCAAACGCCGGTTGATTGATTTAACAACTCTTCGTTACTTGTATATTGTACCTTTATTGCGAACCACTGCGACAATTTGACGTACTGTATATCGATGTTCTGGTTACCATAGTGAACTACGCGATATTTCACCCGAGAACGACGCCTTCGGAAGCACAAAATGATTGTACCTCACTTACAATCAAAAAATGATAAGGATTTAAGAGAGACAAAGGTTAGGAAGGGGAACCAGTACTTTGTGATTGAAACACGACAACCCTCCCCCAGAAATACGATGTCTAAAGTCATAGTTGTAACAGGTGTATCGAGAGGTATCGGACGTGCCGTTGTACATGAATTAATGTCTAACGATAGTTCGGCCATTGTTTACGGTATCGCAAGAACAGAGTCGGCCTTGAAAGAATTACATAAAGAATATGACGGCAGATTTCATTATGTTGTAGGTGATATCTCTGATACTGCTATCCAAAAGAAATTAGTCTCGCAAGTAATTCAAGAACAAGGCCATTGTGATTCTTTAATTGCAAATGCAGGAGTATTGGAACCAGTGGCACCAGTTGATGAATTCGATCAAGAGAAATGGCAAACTCATTTCAATATTAATTTCTTTAGTGTAGTGTCTTTAGTATCTCAATTGCTACCTTACATTGAAAGAGTCAATGGAAATTGTATTTTCGTTAGCAGTGGAGCAAGTGTTAAACATTACTATGGTTGGTCATGTTACGGGGCAGCAAAAGCAGCCTTAAATAGTTATGCTCAATCCTTGGCAAGTGAAAAACCAAATATTAGAAGTATCGCTGTTGCGCCCGGTGTTGTTGATACGCAGATGCAAGTTGATATTAGAGAAAGATTCGGTCCAAAATCGATGACTCCTCAAGCACTTAAACGGTTCACCGATTTACAAAAGAACGGACAATTGTTAAAACCTCAGGTTCCAGCAAGTGTATACGCGGCACTAGCGATTACCGGCATCCCTAAAGATTTGAATGGTTTATATGTAAGATACAACGATCCTCGTCTAAACTTGGATGAGTAATTCAAATTGTCATCAGTGGCTCATCAGAAATGACACATTTTATATCTCTTTATATATTATATCATCTCTTTGGTGATGATAATAGTTTTCCCATCGGAATATTTTTGAACCTTGCCCGCTGTCATTGCCCAAAAATTCCTTTTCTATCTCTCTTTTATTCCTTTTTTCCACCGGAATTTCCAACTTCACCGATCGCCGCGCAAATATCTTTTTTCCACTCTGCTCGCACTATGTTATGTTGCTTTTTTGCGCGTGGAATTTTTCAATTTAGTCATCGATTGCTTGTCTGGTGTTAATAACCCAATTAACGAGTTTCTAAATTCTGGTTTATATATAAAGGTAGCTTCATATTGCGTATTTGGGTTTTATATTTCATTTATATTCCTCCTATAAATATTATTTTTATAAAGCAACAAGATATCGAAATATTTCGTTTTCTCCTCATAGTTATTACATTTTTAGGGAGTTAAGAGTCCAAGAAAAAATTACACATATATTTACAAATTCACTATGTCAGTTACATTACATCTAAGAGCAGAAACTAAGCCAATGGAGGCTCGTGCGGCATTGACTCCAACCACTGTTCAACACCTGATTTCAAAGGGTTTCAAGATCTACGTTGAAGAATCCCCACAATCTGCATTTGATATCAATGAATATAAGAAAGCTGGTGCCATTATTGTACCAAAGGGTGATTGGATCTCTGCGCCTCGTGACAGAATTATTATTGGTCTAAAGGAAATGCCTGAAGAAGATAAATTCCCATTGGTTCATGAACACATTCAATTTGCTCATTGTTATAAGAATCAAGATGGTTGGAAGGATGTCTTAAAGAGATTCATTAATGGTAATGGTACTTTATACGATTTGGAATTTTTAGAAAATGATGAAGGTAGAAGAGTCGCTGCATTTGGTTTCTATGCCGGTTTTGCAGGTGCAGCTTTAGGTTTAAAAGATTGGAGTTTTAAGCAAACTCATTCTAATAACGAAGATTTACCTGGTGTCGCACCATTCCCAAATGAAAAATCTTTAATTAAGGATATCAAAAGGGACTACCAAGCAGCTTTAAAGACCGGTGCTAAAAAGCCAACTGTTCTGATAATTGGTGCATTAGGTAGATGTGGTTCTGGTGCCATTGATTTCTTACATAAAGCCGGTGTCCCAGACAGCAATATTATCAAGTGGGATATGAAGGAAACTGCTAGAGGTGGTCCATTCCAAGAAATCGCTCAAGCAGATATCTTCATCAACTGTATATATTTATCAAAACCAATTCCACCTTTCATCAATTACAAATTATTGAACAACAAGAATAGAAGATTAAGAACGGTAGTGGATGTCTCTGCTGATACTACTAACCCACATAACCCAATTCCTATTTACAATATCGCTACTGTGTTCAATGAACCAACCGTTAGGGTTAATACTACTGCTGGTCCAAAACTATCTGTTATCTCCATTGATCATTTACCATCTTTATTACCAAGAGAAGCCTCAGAATTTTTCGCTAGGGATTTATTACCATCCTTAGAACAATTACCAGAGAGACAAACTGCACCAGTTTGGGTTAAAGCTGAAAAATTATTTGAAAGGAATTGTGCTCGTGCTTACAGATCTTCTAAACTATAGATTGAAGGAACAATTTGCGCAAGGAATATCTATCTCATATATACATTTCATAAAATATAATTTATTCAATTCACAAAATGACTTTTTTTGTTATAAGGACCAGAAATGGTATTACACAGTGAGTTCCTGCTACTTACATATTGAGAATGGGTTCCAGTCTAACTGGGAACCAATTGCGTATTAAATGTTAATTAATTTTTCATGTTTAATCTCGTATGGTTGAATATCTCGAAAAGCTGAAATAATGTGAATAATATATAGATCTGGCCTCAGTTGTTGCTAAAGAAAAGTAGCTAAAAGAATAATGAGCAACACAAACATTTATTGTCTTTGATTTGATTAAATTCTGATTCGACTACAAAATTGGTTTAATATCAACTTCAAAAAACTATTAACTAGTACAATATATCCTTCAAGTAAATTAGTATGTACCGGTACTTTCTCTTCAGTGGGATATTGTGTAACAACTTCCATATATTTTCTCATTCATTAGTTTTCTGTTTGGTATGGCATTAGAGTACCTTGTTTGTTTTGTAAAATAACTATTTGAGATGCTTGATGGTAACGTGAAAGGAATATGTATCTTCAGTGTTTTAATGTGACAACAAGTACCCGGTATTAGGCATGACTTAACTCCCTTCTCCTTACAGTGTTATCCTTTAACAATTTTGTAATCTCTTTTATAAATATTATGTTCTACTCTTCTATCATATGTGCAGTATAATTTGACCATTTGACGAACTATATTCCGCATAGAATATAGATCAACAACAAGCATAAATGTGAATTTTAATTGCATCGCGTCTAAAGTGTTTGTTCGTCTCGTTTTCCACATTCGACTGTTCCATTATGGGTGGTTCACAGTAATTATAACACATGGTTTGTGTGCAGTGTTCTTTAAGGACTACAAGGTTTTAAAGTTGCACATGTATCACTCACGATAAACGTGTACCAATAGTTAAATATTCATGTCATGGATAGAAAATGGGGAATGATATATATACCGGAAGGGATTCGGTTTCATATGGAAATATTTTTCCTTTAGGGGTTATTGGTCTCTATGAGAACGCCAATCAGTCCAAAGCCCATAAAAACATATCTTCATCTCTTGACAGAGGACAAGGTAAGAATAGGCATGCGATTCATCCAATGTCTTCATCTGAATTTCCGATTTCTCATAGTATTGTAGAATCTTTGTGGTATTAGAGAGGTCAATGAACATCTTTGTACATTAAAATCTGAATATCATCTTATAATTATGCATACTAAGGCATACTAATTATAGAGTGTTACTTAAAGAGAAGTTTCACCTCATGGGAACACTCTTATCTTCAAAGCTCATCACCGATATCCATTTTTTCAATATGTCGCACTACGTCTGTTTCTTCGTGGCTATGCAACTACTTGCATTTCAACAATGTTTAATATCTATATTTGAGATGAAAATCCTTTATTTTAAACTATACTAATGTACATAATCATATATGGTGAGGTCAAAGAGGCTGTATCATAGTTACAGTGATCACGCCTTTTGAAAAAAGAATTCAATATAAATTATGTGCTAATCTTTGAATTGATCACAAAGAATTTCCTCTAGTTGTCCCACTTAAGCTTCAAAGCTTCCCCATAAGTTGGATAGTCGGTGTAACCTTTAGCAGATGGGTCGTAGAAAGTATTTCTGTCGTACGCATTCAATGGCAAACCTTGAGCTAAACGGTGTGGTAAATCTGGGTTAGCAATCCAATATCTACCAAATGCAACTAAAGTTCTGTCGTTATCGTTAACTAGTTTCTTAACATCATCAGGATGTAAAGCCAAGTTACCAGCTCTGATGATTGGACCCTTCCAGATGGAATAAGCAAAATCGTTAGACCCTTCTTTATATTCACCTTCACCTTCAGCTAACCATGGATTAGTAACACGAGGTTCAGAAAGATGAATGTACGCCATCTTTTTACCATCTCTAGCCCTTTTCTCCAATTCACCGATAAAGTAAGCAAATTGAGCTAGCAATGTTCGATCATGACCACCTGACATCGAACCATAAACACCCCATGGTGTCATTCTAATACCAACTCTTTCGGCACCGATTTCACCAATGACAGCATCGACAGCTTCTAGCACAAAACGAGCTCTGTTTTCAATTGAACCACCATATTCATCAGTTCTATGGTTAGACTTTGGATCCAAGAATTGATTTAGAAGATAACCGAATGCACTGTGGACTTCCACACCATCGGCACCTGCAGCAACTGCATTTCTAGCAGCAAGCTTGAAATCCTCGATGTATTCCTTAATCTCTGGGACAGTTAATGCACGTTGAGGGTTCTTAGCCTTTTCAGCAATTTCCTTAAACTGGTCATCAATATAGATGTTATCAGAGGCGGAGACATATGGCAAACCGTCTCTGGCTAAAGTATCAGCTTCAGATTGTCTACCTAAAGTCCACAATTGCATGAAGATGTATGATTTGTTATCATGAACTTTCTTGAAGATTGGCTTCCAGGCTTCGACTTGTTCTTGACTCCAAATACCTGGTGCGTTGTCATAACCACCGGCTTTCTTGGAGATGAAGGTAGCTTCAGTAATGACCAAGGTACCAGGTTCCCTGGTACGTTGACCATAGTATTCAGCAGCCAATTCCGTGTTTGGAACATTGCCTGGGTGCTTAGCTCTCATTCTGGTTAATGGAGGCATAACAGCACGATGGTTAAGTTCCATGTTACCAACTTTGATACCCTTAAATAGATTGGTATCTTTTAAAGCAACAGGCTTGAAATCTTTGTTGAAAGGCATATTTGTTTGTTGTTTGTTTTTAGTTCGTTATAAGTTATTTTATTATCTTAGATAATGATAGTTTTCTATATCATGATTCAATATAAAAAAGGGAAAATCAATTTCAACAAACATGGTCGAATCAACGACCCTTTTATACTTTTTCGAAATAGTGATTCGATCGTAACATTATTTGATAAGATCGATGCCACTTATTGATTCATAAAGCGAATTACTAAAATAAAAACATCCGTTCCGTTGAATATACTTATTGCTTAGCAAATCCTTTCGAGGTTTTGCACCTTTACGAATCACCCATGTACAAATTCACTTCCGTCTCCACGGAAAAGCATGAGAACCTGTGCGGAAGGCAAAGCGGGTGACAAAACATTCCGCGCTGGAGTGGACGGAAGCAGATCATAATTAGTTCTGCGGTATTATCTCTGCAGTGACGGAAGATGTTACTATGAAACATGATATAGACGGAAGTATGGAAGACGGAAGGTCTGCGTAAATCAATTCTTCTCTACATAAAAAGGAAAATCCTTCTCGAGATGATCACAACTTTTCCAAAGAGACGGATCAGTTAAATGAATATAGACACTTTTCCTGATTGTGAACTGTGTACACTCCTGTGGATACAAAAATTAAATGGATACTTCTAGCAAAGCTACTATTGCTACACCAGCACGGAAATACAGTAACGATTTACACTGCGTAAATATATCAGGTATCATCTATAATAATACCCCCGTGAAATAATTAAGAATAATTGCATTACTAGAATGCATTCCTGAAACAAATAGGGATAATCGAACGGTTAGAATGTAAATATTAACTATATACGTTAAAAAAATATAAAATACTGGAATTATGCATACCAAATTATAGAATCACTCTCAAACGTTGAAGCTATCAGAACCATCATTCATATTCCAATTACAACTGATAGGGTAATTCTTCCCTATAAACGCAATATAGATGGTGAATTATTACATTATCAACATTCCAAATTCCATTCTTATAAAACGCATCGTTTTTCAATACCTTAACAACATCTTCTTTGGTCCTAGCTCTAATTGTTAGATTAGAACCAATTGGCTTTCTTGGGTCGCTGTCATCATTTATTTGACCTCCAGTTATCATACTACCATCCTTGATTACCGCTGGCAAACCCTTCACATGCTGATCAAATACAGACATTCTGTCAGTACCTGGTTTATCATATACAATTACGCACCATTCGTTCATTCCACTCATTTTTAAATTTATATTACTTATTTTTAATCTTTTTGCTAGTACAAAGACAAGAATATTGACAAGGAAACTTTTTAGATTCCTGACATATCTGCCAGTTTTTATATCATGTTGATTTAAACGATGTCATAGCTCGAAATGAGAAACGGATATCAATTACCTTTTCAGCATCCGCTACATTCCGTCCTTCCGCCTTTCCGTTGAAGTTCCGTCAGTACCATCGGAAACCATCTAATTACAACCTTAACATATAGCCAATTTTATATAATATCCGTTTAGAAAAATGGGGAATCTTCGAAGTTTTGTAAAAGTTAATAAACAGAGTAGTACATTAAAAACTGACTATCCCCTTATGATTGTATATACCAGAGCATACTAACTATAGAATATTATTTAAATATGAGATCCATTTCCTGAAAATTTTCGATCTTCAAGGCTGTTCATCGATATCCATTTTTCATATCTTTTTGCGCCGCGCATATCGACCTGTCTGCGGAACTTCTTGGTCTTTTCAATAATGTAATTATAAACATGATTTTAGTAATATATTTCAACAATAAGGAACCGTATCGTCAGCTAAATAACATATTACATACTACATTCATTTGTAGACTCAGTTTTAGGATATACTTATTGGTCTCACTAGTTTATTGTAACATCATATTCCACATCCGACGAAAAGAATGATCAACTGGCTAACAAGTTTAATAACATCGTCAGATGGGAAGGAACTGAACAATAGATGCGGTCCTCAAATGACGCTAACACTCTCGTCGCATCCTTTTTTCGATAAATATCTTGAGGCTCTTAGAGAAAACCACTTGCTAGCGAGAAAAAGAATGGATACAACACCATACCTTAAACCATACATGTTTGATCTACCTAAGGTTTCTCAAAATTATCCGACTGTTATTGTACGTGGTCCAATTCCAGGTGGTAATGTTTTTGTTATTCATGTTGGTATTGACGAAATATATGAGAATGGTGGTATGGAAGAATTAAAAGAAGCACTTTGTGATGAATCTTATTACGTGAATACCATAGTTCTGAAGGACAAAAATCGCAAGGAACTTGATCCAGCACTTTGGAAACCGATAGAATTTGGACAACACTGTCGTACAGCAGGGATGTTTCCAGAAGTTTTATTTTGGAATACTCCAATTATTTTCCATGGCTTTGGTGAGAAAGTAGGAGGATTCCGATTGTATTATCAGATTCAAGAGATTTTGATGTCGAACCCTCTCGGTCCATTGATTAATTCGTTTGAATTTCTAGAATATATGTCACAACCGGTAATATTTTGGATAAAACCAAAGGTTGTACCATGAACATCGCGTGCAGTATACGCATATGAAATTGTATAAGATATGTATGCAGAACGTAAACCAGATAATGGCACGTACGATACATTTTTCTTGAAATCTGGACCTTACAGTGACAACAGAAGCTATGACCTGTTGGAATACAAAATCATGAGTGACCTTGTCGGAGATGACATATTTGAACAACTACGGGACTCCTATTTGAAAAGCATTGGAAGGGAACTATTGGATGGAGAAAGAGGTACCAGGACGAATTACCTTAAACCTAAACGATAAGGGCGATAATCTTATTACTACTACTACCCTCAATGGATTATACAACGAGTGTAAGAACTCTGACTTAGACACAAGTCGAAACAAACTTGTATGGAAGATAGCGTCTTCTAAGAAATTAGTTCACTTTGTAGGATGAGCATCGGTAATAAATGAGATTGTATATGATATTTGAAGTTGTGCCTTGATATATAAATATCGTTGGTTGATAATCAGAAATGTGGTAACAAGGTGTTTTTTATGTTGCGGGTTTAGAAGATGTCATTGATATTTGTGTGTTTGTTGACAAGTAACAGCTGAAAATAATTTTCTAAAGGTTCATTAGTGTAGTTTTTATTTTGTTGTAGATTCAGTTTCACGAGTGGAGCGATGACTAGATATTTTCACGCATTGAAAAAGATATAGAAACGAAGAAGAGATTGATAGGGAAGTCATATATCCTTCCTAGGTTCTAAGTATCGGTGTTAATGTCTCTGATACTTCTTTATTGTAGAATATTGAAGCCCTCGCTTTCAGGACTTTATTATTATATTTATATAGTTTTAGGTATATAGGTTAGACCTCAACAACGTATTGCTGATTGTCTCCATTCAAATATGTTTAAACATCAACAGGTACTTAGAAGTGTTTTCTTCGAAATGCATCAGCGAATTTTTATCGTATATAAAGGATAAGAGAATTATTGGTACTTATGAAAAATTGTATGATTTAAAATTTATCCATCTACCTTCTATAAAAGTGGAAATAACTCATCTCGGACCTATAGATTTATGAATCTGTCTTCTGGTAACAATAACTGTTGTAAGTAACAGTGTGGCTATCGGAACATTTAACGAAACATCACATAAGAGAAAAGGAGAAACATCTGACCGATCAGTATCTTTTCTAGGCCTTGGGTAACTGATATATTAACATGATCTGAAGTAACATATAGACTTTATCACAAAAGAACATTGGATAATGTGGAAGGTCCTAATTTTACCTTTTACCATTTACTTCAGGATAACGCAAAAGTAATGAATCTTAGAGTGCTCGATGTCATTAGACTTTAGTATTCGTTTCCGTATGATACATTTTTTGGTCTAAATATGATAATAGGTGGCATACTACCTACTACACTGTCATTTTTCTTATTATTTACAACTAACTAGTTACTATTCGTAATATAATCTTAATTACAACGATCTTATTGGTCTTTTTCAAAGCAGATAATGGTCCATTACCATCTCCGATCAACCCTAATACGAAGAACATTGGTCCATAGTTGGTGTAATTGTTAAAGAAATGTCTCTTATTCATACCTGGTACTTGACTATAGTCTCGATTTCAATATGAAAGCAAAAACTTGGAATATATCTGATAGAAATCCTCGTTTCTAACAGGTTGGGCATTTGGTTCAGTGATATTTTGATTCATTCTTCTTTATTTATTATACAATTAATATACAGTCAATTGTTCGTACTCCCTTTCCGAAGGAATTATTTTATTTACAAGTTTTATATTACAAACCTTTGTCTTTACATACTTGAGGTTTATTGAGATATAATTTATTATTCACATTTATGAACTTCACATTCGAATGTCGTCATACAAGTCTATCCATTTATATTTAATTGCGTAGTATATTCTACGCTTGTTCTGCTCTTATGGTTGTCTTGTACTATACATCCTTAGAATATCAACCTCAGTAATGTCGGTCGTAGTTTCTATTCTTGTACAACTACTGTTTTATCATTATTATCCTTCTGTTTACACCGCGTTAGTATTGTTTGACATCCTTGGTGCGTTCGAACTCCGAAAATTTAAAATATTCAACAAATTATTAAAAAAAAGAGAAAGAGAAGTTGTTCAAAAGATATATACATATTTCAATTATATAAGTGTCTAACCTACAATTAAATCATTTAATTTTTTAGTCGTTGGGAAATTATTTAGATTTTCAGTGACGTAATTTTTCATTCTTTGATTACCTAACCAAATTTTACCTAATCCTACCATAATATAACCTCTAATGATATCTGTTGATTTATTAATTATACTTGAATCATTACCTTGATAGAAACTATTGAACAATACGAAAGTTAACAGTAGTAAAGTCAATGGGATCCAGAAGAACAGTAACATATTATCATTTTGGAAAGTTTTCTTCTGCTTAATGAAAAATTTATTTAATTTCACCTGAATTAAATCCTCTTCATCATCTTCTGATGTAGAGGAACCAATATGAGTATCCTGTGAGGAATCATTATCCTGAATCGTCATTACATTTGTAGGCTCATTGATTTTAAAATCATCAGTGGTCTTACTATTAAGTCTTGGGAATAAATCATCATAACTTGGTAAATCGTCATTTAAATGGGTCAACATTCTACCCCATAACGATTGTCTCTTTGTTGCGTTGTTCGCCTCCTCCGAGGTTTCATCTATTGTTGTTTCTAATCTAGGTACTTGTGAAGTAGTATCGATTGAAGCAGCAGTAGCCCTTTGCGATATGGCGATATCATCACTTTCATTTTCTGAAAATGATATATTGTCCTCAAGATCACAATCAGATACATAACTAATGGCATCATCATCGTCATCACTATTCTTTCTAATTGGTTGATTTTGAATATGATTTATACCTATCATTTGTGCATTTTCATTCATATCTTCATTAAATATACTTGAATCCATACTTGAATGTGATGATATTCTCGATAATTTATCAATATTTGAAATCTTGTCCTCATATTTATCAAATAATGAAATGATTTTAAAGTAAGAATCTTTTGTCTTGCTGATAAAATTATTATTAATAAACATTTGTCTTGGTGTTTGATGCTTATTATCCTTCAAATTGATATGTGCTTTACAACTTAGTAATAAATTAATAACTTTATAGTCACCGCCGATGGCTGCGAAATGTAATGGTGTAAAACCGAAGGAATCCTCTACATCTAAATGAACACCCGATTTAATCAATAATAGGGATAAATTATAGTAACCGTTTACTGTAGCTAGATGTAATAATGTTCTACCTAATGTATCACACATCGATAAATGAGTAGTTGTCCTATTCATTGATTTAATTACTTGAATAATTAAATTTTCATCATTTAATTCATTATTATAATTATATTGATTTGTGATGTTATTATTTGTTGAATTACCCGGTGATGGATCGTCATTTGTATTATCTCCTGTTCCAACGATTTTTTTGGCGATATTTCTTGCATCATCTAATTTACCATTCATTTTCAAACCGACGATTTGTAACGCTAATTCAATTAATTGTCTATCAGTTTCATCAGTATAAGTAAATATTGAATTTTGTAAAGTTGAATTATTGTTATGAAATGGTAACAATGATGGATCTGAATTGATTGAACGATCCTGATCATCAATTAGTTCATTATCTGGATCCTGTATAGTGACGATGACTTGACCAGGGGATTGAGTAGGAGGTAAATATGTGACCATTGTTGAATCGTTCCAACATTGTGTTGATAATGCTAGATTATTACCGAATTTCACTTTTAAACCATCTTTAAAATTTGAACCTAATAAAGTTACTTCTATCCCACCACTAGTTGGACCCTTAGCAGGAATAACTCTTTGTAAAATTGGTTGATTAGGATCTGGTTGCTGTTGCTGTCCAGTGAAATAGTGAGTAGAATCAAATTGTTGATTAAAATCGTTAATGAAGGAAGGATTTGATGGAATTGAACTAGTGATATTTAAATGTGATCTTTTCCTTGGATTTGTTACTACAGTGGCGGCGGCAGTATTAGTCGTGCCACTTGTTGAAAAGGGTATATTGTTAAAATTCATTGAATCCTGTCTTGGTAAGAAATCTGCAGTGGTTGCTGAAGAAGAATAATCCTGATATGTTGCAGATACATATTCACTAGTAAAAGATTCTGAACCACCAGTTTCACTTAACGAATTCGGTGATGGAATATATTTTTTCGGTAAATTTGTCATTGTTGTTGTTGTTGTTGTGATGTTATTACTTGAATTTCTACTATTAGTAAAATTTGATAGAGTCGGTACTGAATCAGTTAATAAATCCAAATCTGTTTTATTTGTTATTGAAGATGGTTTCCTATCTGTAATGATTATTGAGGAAGTAAAATTTTTAGCTAAAATTTTATTATTATCAGTTGGATCTGTAATTACAATTAAAATTTTAAAACCTTCATTAGCTTTATGATGTCTACAATAACACACTATACGAGTAGTTAAATTAATTTCATTATTTTCGATCTTTAATAATTGTTTGTCATTGAATAAAATTGCGCTTCTTCTTGGATTATCACACCATAATAAATTATCACTTAAACCTGATTTTCTTCTTGAAGCTCTCCTTTGTTCTCTTTGTACACATTTCATACAAACGTCAACAATCTTTGGACTTGTCAAGAGGAATTCGTCGTTGACTAAAAGGAAAGTGTTAATTGATAAAGTTTGATCAATTATTGATTGAGATAAAGATTGCAAAGGTGAATTTAAATAAAATTTCTGTCTTGATATTGTATTTGTTGGTAAATAAACAAATTTTTTCGTATCTTTGGGTAAATTATTAGATTTCAATGTTAATTTTAATTGATTTTCAACTCTTGTAATATGTGGTAAATCATTAATAATTAATTCATAAGGTAATTCATTAGAGTTCAAATTAACATAATCTGTTAAAGTCATCGAATCTATAATATTATTTTCTTGTATAGAGTCGGGATCAATAGGTAACGTTCTACCGAATGCGATATCACTGTAATCACATGTGGTATCACTAATATTATTAGCGTTATCTGGCACCGTAGTTTCATCTATTGGTGTAGTAAAATGTTCATCATTAAGTAAATTGTTCAAAATAGCAGAATCTTCATATATATCTGTATTTGCATGATGATCTTGTGGTTGTTTCATAGAGTCATCCTCGAACATCGATGGGTCCTCTAACTTTAAATACATCATTTCGCCACCATGATTAGTATCGATATTCATTATTACGGAGTTTTTCAAGGTATAATTTCAATGGAGCAGTATGTTATTCTATAAGCGCGAATGTATATTATTTTATATGATATTGTATATGGGTGTATCAGATGTCAGGATGTCAGATGTAGCACTTAGAAACGAATAGTAATATACCCACAGTCACACCCAAAATCATTTATATATATATGAATATGAATGTACCTGACTGTTGAGCCCATCTGTCATTGAGATTATCAGTTCAGAATTCAGTTCAGTTCAGTTCAGAATTCGGGTTTGTCGAATCGAGACCGGACGCGCGCGTGCAGAGAAACCACCGCAGACCCAATGTGGTATCTGACCTCAGTGCGCTTCTTTCTCTGCGAGCGGCCAGAAATATTTGTTGAGTTCACCGTGTCAGTAACAACAGCACGCAGCAACCCGGCAGTGCGGCCCTGTCTGAGCGTTGTTGACAAAAGATTTTGTTGAATTTTTTCTTTTTCCTTGTGCGAGGAGCTGCCGTGCGAAGTGACGGACCAGCCCTGGACCCGGTGTTCAATTCTGTTGCAATCTGACATACACACCAACATGTGAGTATCTGGTCGTACATAATCGTGAACATTTGACAGCTCACATCTCGCACTCTTTCTTTGCCAAATCTGGGCTGCTGTGCGTGGCGTTCACTGGGACCCTCCTTTGTTGAGTTCCCGTCTGCCACAGCCGTCACCGCTTTTCCTGCGGCTGCTTCTGGGGGGGGAACTGGTGGTGCGGCTGTGCACAGACGGCGAAATTTCTTTTTTCCGTTCTTTATGGTGGCAAGCAAGCCCTAGCTGCCAGACACCCACCAACCCTAGGGTCTTGCGCGGTTCTTGCCGTGACCCTAACTCATCGAGAACAAGCAGACTACGCCTGGCGGTGAAAATTTTTCAGTCAGTGTTCTCTGTCTCTGTCTCTGTCTCTGCTGGGAAACTCGATGAGCATGTCGTGTACGGAACCCATTCTATAAAGAGGAACAGTGGTCAGCACTATATACATCCATATATATCCACATATATATACATACGCATTTACGCACACTCCCATATATAACGATGTCTGAGACTGATAACACTGCAACCGAAATCCCTGCTCCTGTACCAGAGTCTAAATTCGAACCTCATCCAGATGTCTCAAGGATTCTAGGTAATATCTATATCAGTGGTATCCAGCCAATCATCGACCATACTCCTCTAAAGGCACAATACAACATCAGCCATATTTTATCTGTTATAAGATTCAATGTGATCCCAGAATACCTAGTAAGAAAGGGTTACACTTTGAAAAATATAAGTATCGATGATTTACAAACACAGGATATCATACAATATTTCAATGAAACAAATAAATTCATTGATGAATGTTTATTTCCAAACGAATTGGAATACGATCCAAAGTTGGTTAATTTCAAGAAGAAACCACAAAAGAACGGGATCCTTATCCATTGCCAAGCGGGACAATCAAGATCAGTTACAATCGTTTGTGCATATCTAATGTATAGATACGGTTTAAATTTGAAACAAGCAATGTATGCAATTAGTCGTAGAAGAAATGACGCAGAACCAAACTCAGGTTTCATGGAACAGTTGAAACTGTACGAATCCATGGGTTCTCCACAAATTATCGATTATACAAATGATCAAAATTATAAATTATGGAAATTGAACAATTTATCACAATCGGAAAATTATCAAATATCAAAGGATATGTATAAAGAGGATAACGATGAAGATTTACAATTGAAAAAATTGAATCAAGACGAAAGATCAAATGTTACTACTGTTAGATGTAAAAAATGTAGACATAGATTAGCGTTATCAACAAGTTTCATCCCTCATGTTCCACCTTCTAAGGATTCAAGAGAATCTCATTTCATTAGAAAAGCTGCAAATTCAAATAGAGTCATCGATATTCAAGAATCTCAGGATACTTGTTCCCATTATTTTATGGAACCCCTAAAATGGATGGAACCAGAGTTATCAAAACAAGAATTAGAAGGAAAATTGGCTTGTCCTAATTGTGATATGAAAGTAGGCGCTTATAATTGGAAGGGATCAAGATGCTCTTGTGGGAAATGGGTTACCCCTGCAA
The DNA here is from genome assembly GCA_003708545.1 of Maudiozyma turicensis. Lineage (NCBI taxonomy): Eukaryota > Fungi > Ascomycota > Saccharomycetes > Saccharomycetales > Saccharomycetaceae > Maudiozyma > Maudiozyma turicensis. The sequence goes on from PPOO01000954.1 coordinate 21,839, forward strand.
TTCATTTACAATCAAATAGAGTAGATCAATTCCCATTAAATAAAATAGCATTACCAAATATCGTTAACTTCAAAGCTAGAGACTAAGTATAATCACATACATACATCTATATATAAATATAAAATTTCATACGTCATCGTCGTCGTCGTAACATACCGCATGATCTTCATCCCAACTTCCACTATCGTCATCATCATAATACGCATCTTCTTCCTCTTTCGATTCCTCACTCGCTTTCGATTCTGCTTCTTCTTCGATTGTTAAACCAAGGATATTGGCATTATCTAAACGCACAGATTCCACATTCTCGTGGACTGGTTCATGTGAAGTATGAAACGATTCATGGAATCGGAAATTCAGACCAGGAGGATTCCCATTTCCAACACCATCCACACACTCCAAACTCATATTAGATGCTTGATTCTCAGTATCACTCATATCATGCTCCATGGACGGAGACGTACATCCCTGAAACAGAAAAGGAGATCCATGTCCACTTAAATGATTCATACTGGTTCGATTCCACAACGAATCATATATACTATTTGCCAAAATTTGACCCAAGGGTTTCTCAATTTCATTATCTTTTGATTCAGATTTCCTTTTAGTCTCAAAACCAACAGGTTTAAATATCTTTGTGCCTAACGATCTCAATCGATCCCGTCTCTTATTCTCCTTATGTATCTCAACACTTAAATAATCAATCTTACCTTTATAATTTCGTATTGGATAATTAATAGGCCCTGCTTTAATAGCATTGTACGAATTCAGCGAATGCAAACATGAATTCTGTCGTATCCCAGAATAATTCGATTCATCGATCGGACCTTTAGAAGTAGGATCTCGGGTCAAATTACCTTTAATTCTCTTATCTTTCTCTTTTTCTTTCTCATATTGAATCTTGATCTCATGAAACAATGGTAGATCGCTTAGAGATCTGTTATATGAACTACCAAACATCTTACTCTGTGCGATACTCTTGTTCTCCAGTATCTCCTCTATAGAAATCGCTCATTCTCTTCTCTTATACTGTTGTTAACCATTGTTTACCTTTGTCATTTTTCTCTCTGTCTTTTTCGCGATACTCTGTCTCGCCTTCCAGAATGGGCAACTCTACCAGCCCTCTTACCTAAAAAGGTCTGCGAAGAATATTTATTTTTGCTTCTTCTTCATTTATCTATTATACAATGTACTTATTTATTTATGCGAATATTTCAATGACAGACTCTCTTAATTAGATTCTCAGTATCATCCATGGTCCAATCAACTAGCCTCTTCTTCGATCTTATAATCTCAACATAACTTCCCATGATTTGTTCAGTATTCAGTTTTTGTTCCTTCAAGATTAATTGTCTCTTTAAACTCTTATCTGAACTACTTACAACATCCTTCAGATCCTTTTCAATACCAATATGTTTCAATTCAAGATCAGATAGTCCACCAAATCTGGTAATTAAAGTAGAGCCACCATCTTCAATTCTTTGAATCTTGTAAATAATAGCTGCAATCGTTGAATTCATATTGGCATTCAAATAAGGAACATTTGAAACATTCGATAACCATTCCATTACTGATCTTCTCTTTAAGAAATCCACATCACCTTTACATCTAATACCATCTTCTAAAGTACGCAATACCCAACTTAATTGAGCATAGAAATATTCAAAATTGATATCTGGTTTAGATGGTGAAATCATTTCATACATCATTGGAATATCGTTCGAACGAATCAATGGACTATTTAATACCCATCTGTAAGCCTTTTCATATAACTGAGTAGTTGGATGTAATAGTAAATTACAGATACGACCAGTAGCATACCAAATAATTGGAACAATTGAACCATTCTCCTCAATTTGTTTCTCTTCGGTACTGAATATAATCTTCTTTAGTAAAATCTTGAAAATATTACCATCTTTAAATTGTTGATTATCCTCTAATGAATACATCATTTGTGTTATTATTAGACGTGCAATCCTTACAATATCTTTATTGGAATCACCTAATGTACCAATAATATATTGTAATAAACCAGCAGTTAGATATTTTTTTACTTGGAAAACAATTTTTTTCGAACCATTTTCATCAGTACCACTCTTTTCATCAACAAGTTCTTTGTTTTGAATAGATACCAATAATAAGAATAATGGGTCGTATATGACATTTGATGCGTTACTTGGAGTCAAATATTCTGAATCATCATAGAATGATTCCAAAATAGTCATTATTTCAGAATTAGATTTATTAATTGATAATTCTGGAAGTTGAGGTCTTTCAATTCTGTAATTTTCTGTGGAAAATAAAATATCCTTCTTCTTCAAAGTTAAAATTAACCCTTCTTTTTGTTCAACAAATAATTTGGTATTCCCGATCAATTCTAAGGTTTGCTCATCATCATCTTGTAAGAAATCCCAAGTAAATACATTATTCACCCAAACTAAAGAGGATGTGGATTCAATAATTTCTAACATCTGTAAAATTAATCTATCAGCACCCGAAATACTACCGTTATACAAAATTAATAATTTCTTTTGAACTGTAATATTAGAATTACCAAAAGCATCAATAGTGAAAAGACTGTATAATAATGCAATTGTTTGGTATCTCAATTTCTCATCCGACTCAGTCTTGTTAACTGAATAATACTCATTGTTCAAGATGAATTGAACCAATCTAGCAGATTGAACATGTTTCTGTTTAGCAGATAAAACTAGTAATAAAGCATAGTTAACAACTTTTAAATTATTAATCCATTTCTTACTCACTATAGCCTCTAATTGAGAATTGATAATATTGGTATTAACTTTATCCCAAAGATTAACCAGTTGGATTAATTCTGTAAATTGGCTTAAAATGGATTGATATTTCTCAGTGAAGATCTCACGTTTAGTGAAAATCTTAGTAATGTACAGAGTCATCTTACCTAACCATTTAAGGATATTTTCTTCATCAAACATGTTGTATGCTTTCACTAACTCAATAACTACATCTGAGTATTTGTGCTCGAGTTGATCAGTCGCAAAATTAATAATCTCCAAATTCTGTTCAGCACTTAAATATTTTTTACCGAAATTAGTAAATAACTTTAAATATAATTTGAAATTAGAACCTGTCATTTCTTTATAGTTTGAATAGCTTTCTTCAACAACTTGTTTGACAAAGTCTTCATTATTCTCAGATACAATATCATTAGCTCTAAATAAATTATTTGCAACAATCATTTTTATATCTTGACCTTCTATTTTAGGAATATATGATTCAATATCAGAGGGAGTAAAATAACGGGATTCAATAAAAGTAAATAACAAACCACTGTACTTGACGTCTGAAATCAGGATGGACAACATGTCCTTGGAATCCACGTTTTGAATTCTTCCATCTTTAATAAAGAGTTGCATCTCAGATGAAGCGACATCAAAATATTTGGCAATCAACATAACCAATAAAGTATATTCGACATTATAACCAGAACTTTCATACAATTTTTCAACAATGGCATTCACTAATTTTCCGGATTGAATGCTATTCTCTGAAAGTAACGCTGTCAGTTGTTCATCGGAAATAATACTAACTATTCCTACCGACAAATCGTCAAAAATGTCAATTTCGGAAGTATTGATTAATGATGTATTACCCAACAACCACTTGAAGACAAAATCAACAAACTTGTCATCATTCACAACGATATTATGATCTAATGCCAATGCTGCTTGAATTAATACATTGATAACGAAAATTGTCTTTTCTTTCTGTATCTGTGTAGTTGTTTCTGATGATATCTTGCTGAACAACGATTTGTATGTACTTTCAGCTAAAATTTGAAATTCCTTGGAAGATAAACAATAACCCGCTAATTTTGAAGATAGTTCATCAACGAAATTCTTGAACGCACCATCATACTTAATACTTTTATCATCAGTCATTTGACATAGCTTAACAATAATAGAAGAAGCATCCAAATCACTAACAGGAACTCTTTGACTAGCTTCAATTGTCCCCCATTTCGAAAGATATAAAAATTGTGCGTATGATAAATCGATAGCTCCGCTAAGCAAATATTCTTCGGCTTTTAAAGTTTCAACAGCATCGCTGGAGAAATCTAAATAAGAGTCCTTCAATGTTTCAGGAATATCAGCAAATGCATTCTTAACAACATTAATAACACCAGATTCAGATTCACCAATTAATACCAACATTCTCATGAATATGCATAACCATTTAGATATAATATCATCATTGTCATTCTTATCAACATACTTCCATTGTTCTGTTATAGCCATAATAAAAGGTGAAATATAATTATATTCCTTAGACATGTCAACGTATTTATAAATTGTTTTCACGCAACGAGCAATACATTCATCCAGTAATTTCCAAATTTTGTTCATGCTATCTGAACTTTTAGCGCCTAAGGCTACTATTTGTAAACTGTTAATTAATGCAATAACTGGGGATGCTAATACTTTACTATCAAATATCACAGTACCATGTAATAATCCAATTAATAATCTAGTAATTTTTAGAGTCACAGTATTTTTAGTATTCTTCGAAGAAGCTAACTTTAGTAATGAGCAAAATAGCGAACTTTGGTTAGCTGTTGGGTTCCACCATTTCATTTGAGTACCATTGAATTTTTGAAACTGCAAGAATTGATCTAGAATAGCAACATCCATACCATTGAACGATTCCTTTTCTAAGATATCTGTAAAAATGTTTGGGCTTGGTAATGATACAGCGAAGAAATTTGGAAAGATATTACCATAACATCCAAGAATAGTTGCAATAGTTAACGGTAAAATTTCATTGTCTTTATCATTCATGTATGCTTGAGTTAGTACGCTTGTGAATATTTGTAGATCAGGAATAGATTTTAGAACCATAGTGGTAATGACGGCTCTTTGAGAACTCCATCCCTTTTGGTTATACATTTTAAGTATTTTATGCAGTTTTTGGAATACGAAAACAATTAATTGACATGCTAGTTGTTGAACAATTTTCTTGTCATGTTGTAATGCTTTAGTTAGTGCTAATTTAGTCAGTGACGATGGAATGATATTTTCCAATACCAAAGTAGTAACTGGCGTAGAATCTGTCTCTATATTTGCAATAAATTCTGGAACATCTAACTCGATTATTCTACTCAGTAGTAAAGTCATCCCAAACCAATAGGATGTCATCTTTGGATCATGTGCACCTAATGTTGCAATATATGTACAATATGGAGCCACTAATTCTGGTGTACGAGCTAGTACCTTTATAACAGTAGATGACTGAAGATCATCTTCCCATGGTTTAAATACCCTTAATAGGTTAAATAACAATTTGTTATGCAATTTAAACACTTTTTGACCGACAGTGATTTCGGCCCCTGTATTGGCACCAGTTATAGGAGATTCCTCAAACCAGACACAATTATCTGGGTATGCAATGCTAAATTCTGGTGAACTACCATAGACAACGAAGAAATGATTAATCTTTTTAAGAAGTTCCTTATTGTTGGAATAATAAAAATGATGTAACTTAGAAATAGTTAGTTCATTGAGGACTTTACATTTGGTAGTTCTCTTGAAAAACTTTTCCTCTAGGATACTTTCAGTGAATAATGTTACTGCACGTTCAACTAATTCATCAGAATCATTCTTGTCGATAAACTTGAACCACGCACCCATGATCTTCGAATGATCAGTTAATAAATCCCTTCTTAAAATAGATGGGGTCTTGCTTATTAATATGATCCAAAAATCTAGGAATGTTTCTCTGGTTGTCTTATGGAATTTCGCATTCTTAGATTTCTTCTGTGGCTTATTGTCTGTTTCTGTCTTCACTGGCGTTAAAAGATTAATTAAACTTGGTAGAGATAAATCGAAGTAAGCAAGGAAATCCTCAACATGCTGACTATTATTGTATAATACAATCGATTTCATTAACCTTAGTATCGGATTAGCTATCTGTGCACGTAAATTATTCAGACATCTATACAACACCTTCATATAATCTGTTAATATTAATCTAATTAGGGCAGAACCTTGTTGCACAGTATCAGGATGTGCTGCCAAAATTGGAAGTAATTTGACCAACAATGATGTAGAATGAGAGGTTTTAGGATGGTTATTTGTTTGAGCATAATATGACCATGTTTGGACCACTTGATTAGCAAAACCTTTGCGAAAGAATTGAATTAGTGGTTGATAGTTACTAGAGGCACTGGTAGGACCCATGCCATTTAAAATTGTTTCTAAAGTATCCAACACACCATTATCAACATCATTACTTTGGACTACTTTTTCATTATTTCCGTGGGTTTTGTTATGCCCCCCATATTTATTGTATCTATTCTCCATCGATCCCTATTAAATACGTGCTAATTCCTTGGATTGACAGGTGATTAATACATTAGGGTCAAACAATTGTGGATAGAACATTAGCATATACTTATATAAATATCAAAGAGCAGATGTGCGATGAGATGAGTTCTCGATCCGCTGAAATGTTTCTATTTGGGCATCGCAAAAAATTTCACTTTCTTGGTGATACTCGTACGGAGCGATATTTTTTGAACTGTTTAAAACTGAGGAAACTTTGACTCAAACTGGTAATCCGGTTACTACTAAACAATATCACCCATGTAGGATTATACAATATTCTATTGCATTTATAAGTATACAGAATAAAATACATCCAGATAACTGTAAATTTAACTGAACCAAAATGTATAGAATGATGAAACCACGATTCAGTGGGTTACGAGTGCCAAAGGCAATCAGAAATGTTATCCGATTTCAGCACTCAGGAACATCCACAGGTATCACTGAAGATTACGCAGCTCGTGCCACTTTTGACAGATCTATGATCAGACCCTTTATTTGGGTTGTCGTTTTTGGTTCACTAGTTACGCATGTTATAGACAGAAGACAGGCATATAATGATATGGAGAAACGTTATGCGTTAAAGATAACAATTCTAAATGATTTACTAGCGAAAGTTGAATCAGGAGACAGAAATATTTCAGAAGAAAATATCGACAAAGAACTAGAGCTTGTGAATAAGATGTTCGTGAAGGATAAAAGTCTCGGAATGAAGGAAGTAGAACATGTCTTATCACAGATGCAAATTACTGTACCAAAACAGGAAGCTTATGATTTTGATGAAGAAGAATCCTTAGAGGATATATGGAAATCTATTGTGGAAGATTCCACAACTGATAAGCCTTTAGAAAAGTGTAAAAAGATTGTAGAACCGGTTATTAAAGCCACAGACACATCCGCTGATGGTATTGTTCTGGATAAGGAAACATTACAAAGATTAAGAGCAGAAGAGAAATACGAAGCTAAAGATTTTAACCAAAGTACTGATCAACATTTAATCGTGGAGAACCCTGGTGATTTAAGTAGTTCTGCGAAATTTTTATAAAGGCTTTACCAAAAACACATGTACATATAATATTATTACTATTCTTAATACTCACAATGGATGAAGTCATAAACTCGAATTTCTTAACAATAACTAACTTTTAAAAATATATACAAAATCAGTAATGTTTCTATAAACTTTGAATGCATACATATATAAGATATAAGATCTTGTTTTTTATTACAACTGTGTGAGGAGAACAAATCAAAAATTGTTATTGCTATTCTCGGAGGTCACATTCGCCTGTAAAGCAGAATTGGAGCCTGTACTTGTTTTGGAACCTCTCTTCTCATTGTTAAGTGGTCTACTGTCCATGGATTCCACTATAACAGGACTTTCACTTGGTTTTGACACTACTGGACTTGGAGATTGATGGTTCTTACCAGGCGAGAATTGCGGTTTAGTATGAACAGTAGCACTTGATGGAGACATATTTGGGTTAGACATATTTAATTTCGGTGATTGATTTTCACCAAATAATGCAGGGTTGTAATAAAAAACAAGATCTTATATCT
>PPOO01000954.1:29783-48705 GCA_003708545.1 Maudiozyma turicensis
GGCGAGAATTGCGGTTTAGTATGAACAGTAGCACTTGATGGAGACATATTTGGGTTAGACATATTTAATTTCGGTGATTGATTTTCACCAAATAATGCAGGGTTGGATCTATTATTCATCCTTGTTCTATGTTCTTGGACCATATTAACATTTAATTCGTGTTCTATGGTTGGTGTAGAAGCATATGAAGAAGGAGAGCCATGGTGAAAGTTATTATCTCTTAATATAGCAGCTTCTAAATCTGTACCACTTGTAAAACTATTCAAATGAGAAGTGTTATCTGTTAGATTAGACAAACCATTCAAAATATCCTGTGATATAGGGTTATTAGCGTTTAATGGAGGTCTACTTTTGTTGATAATTTTGTTTGTACCATTCGACATATCCGGTGTTCTGAATGTTACATTTCTATCGCTCATTGTATTAGACTGGTCATCATCAGTTAATAAACCTGGAATCTGTGCCAAAAACATATGAATGTTTTCGAATGCGTTTCTTAGTTTATCGAAACTCTTGGATCTAACCCTTAATACCCACATGTAGTTACGCATTAAGTCTCTAAATACAACCGACTCCTCATTTGTTGGTGCCGTTACGTATAATAACGCAGCAAAAGTACCAATCAGCATTAGATTACCTGTTGAACAACCATACCAGAACGAGCTTATATGTTCGTTCTTTAAATCTCCTACAAATTCAATCGCGGCGACTAATCTTGTTTTGGCAGCAGTACGGCACACTTGCATTAATTCTGGTGGTGTATTAGCTTGCAATGAAGAAATAATCTTACGGTGTAACGTAATTTCAGCAGCAAAATATATTAATGTTAATGTGGCATTTGAATTAAATTTCTTCTCGGTAAAATTATTCATCGATAATTGTTTAGGTAAAGAATGATACCATTCTCTTAGCTTCAGTTGCAGTGGCTTAGCAAGTTTTAAAACTTGTTCAATGTTAGTGTTAACATGTATAGCACCTTGTGTATAGAATGTATCCATGATTTCACCAACAATAATACTCAAAGATACCATCTGTTGGAACATTAGGGTACCATCTTGATATTTTTCATTAGTTAAAGACATATCATATAAGCCTAGATTACCCGTACCTATGCTAAATGGTGGACCTGCACCTGGTTGTTGACCTGGGAGACCTAATCCATCGAGTGCTTTCACCATAGGAGAGGTAGATGGGAAATCACTTCTCTTCAATACGTTAACCATCCAGTTTCTACCTAGTATTAAATGTGAATGACGACCTTCAATCAAGGAAATCCACTTATCAGTTGACCAAACGGCCCATGCCAACCTTTTTCTTAGATCCTTTTCCCATTTTGGCAACTTCCAATCCTGACAGCTTACGCCTAGACCTAATTCTTCAGCTAATGCTACAACATTGGAACATAGCACCCAATTATTCTTAGATTCACTTTTACATTGCAATAACAGTAGCCCGGTCTGTACCATACTCAATTTTGGTCGTTCAATCCTTTCAAAGAAAGTTTTAAAGGCTATGTCATTTAGCAATTCAACTACATCAGGTTTGGCGAAGCCGATTAGCTTAGGATGGAAATCCCACCATTGTAAAGCCAATGAATAAATAGATGCTAACAAAGGAGTAGTCAATTCTCTATAAGATCTCAAATATTTTTCCAGGAATACTCTTTCGTGAAGGATAGGGAAGTATGGATGAACACGTTTGAAGAAGATTTCAACCAATAGACTTCCATGAGGATGAACTAATTGTTCAACCATATCAACTTCTTGTTCTTGTTCTGAATACAATTTTTGATTATAGTCATCACTTAACAAGAATTGAACCTTCGGAGCAACTTTCCTTAAAGATAAAGTTTTCGATATCTGAATCTGGTCAATATTATCCAATTTAATCCTGTCCACGATTCCCATATCGTATATCGACGTCGGACCTACATAGAACGAGGAACGTGGATACTGAACGTGAGGTTGTTGTTGCTGTTTCTTTAAAATCTTTTGGGACATCGAGTGATGAGGTACCGACATTTTTCTTGGTTTATCCACTGCAGGTTGCGAATGAGGTCTTAGTAACTCCCTCTGGTTAATCAAGGGATCGAATTGACCTGGACTAGTTCCTTGATGACCTATTGAAGTGTTTAATGATTGCAAGAAGTTTGAGTAATACTCATTTTGCATCTCATTTGGTCCTAAATTTGTTTCCTCATCAGTTCTGGTTTTTTTCCTATTGGAATTATCCGTTGCCATACTTGGACCAGATCTCTTACCAGATAATCCAATATTGTCACCCGTATAATTGATATCAAATGTACATTTTCTTTTCTTTGTCTCACATTCGATACAATTCCCAATATCAGGAACGTAAACACATCTTATATGTTTCTGTTTACAGGTATCACATGTTCTACGATTAGCAAACTTATCCTTATCTATAGAAGAACTATTATTCCCGGGCGTGGTATCATTTGATCCCTGCATAACGTTTTGGTGATATTGTTGTAACAAAATATCTAGATTCTCTTCACTACGTTCTTGTTTTGTGGTAGTACTGTGTTCAGAACGAGTCTCGTTCACTTCTTTTCGTTTATCATTACCTGCTTGACTTTCATCATGATCGTTATCATTATTAGCTAGCGCGGCATTAGTAGAAGTAGTATTAGCATGATCCAAATGAGTCAACAAAGTAGAGTAATTGTCCTCAGTAAACCCCATCAATCCATTGTCGTTATTTGAAACATCATTAATATTAGCATTATTGTTGTTAGACATTTCTTTGTCTGTATGCGGTGTCTCTTCTATGGTCGTGGTAGTTGGACGAGATTCCTTATCGGTGTTATCCTTATCAGTATTATTATCAGCATTTTCCTGTTGATTAGTAGTCGATTCTACAGCCGCATCGGCAGACTCATCAGAATGTGATACCTGGGCAACCGTAACACTTCTAGGCGAATCCTGACCTTGAAACTCCTCCCTCGGAGTAGTACCTGAACCAATGGGACTACTATCGCTTGCCATTGTTTTTGCACTCTATTCCGTTCACACAGGTATAATATGTTATACTAAAACAAACGCAAACAGTCTGAACCAACCTAGAAGAAACTCCTTAAATATATATATGTAGAAAGAAGAATCTGATCGTTTCCGAATTCTCAAATATTGTCATATATCTATAAATGAATCATGACTTGTATAAGCTTCATTACCTCAGATGATTACTTCCCAAATTTATTGTTTTCGCTTCTTTTCCCGCAGAGTAAAATATTTCAGTTCGCAGTCAACAAATTCAATGCCCTTTCTAACGAACAATAAAAGTAAACGAGGAATTGAAACAATTAGAAGACAGAGTCGATATTTCACTTATAATTCGAAAGTGATAAGGGTATTAGAATATACACCAAGACGTGATGTGGAAAGAAGTTAAGGATGCGAAAGGTAGACTATACTACTACGATACAGTCACAAAGAAATCGCAATGGGAGAAACCCAAAGATTACAAACAAGAAACAGTGCCAATTGTTACGGAACATACAGTGAATTTACCCCAAGATTGGCGATCTGCGAAGACCAAAGAAGGTAGAGTATACTATTATAATGTTAAAACGAAGAAATCTCAATGGGATATACCGAAGAAGAGTCCAACGATTGAGGTAGTACCGACAACTACCACGAGCACAACTACAAGTAGTTTTGTAACAGACCTGAATGATATAAGTGATGTGGATTCTAAGTATAAGAACAAATCATTGTTATTAAGTACAGTGAAGCAGACCACTAAAGAAGATGCTGAACCTCTATTTCTAGCGATGCTTAAAGAGAATAATGTTGATGCGACGTGGTCCTTCAGTAGAATCATTGATGAATTAGGCACTAGGGATCCAAGATATTGGTTAGTTGATGACGATCCATTATGGAAACAACAGATGTTTAACAAATATCTAGATAACAGAACTGAAGAACAATTGTTGAAAGAACATTCAGAGACAAATAAATTTAGAGAAGCTTTTCAAAATATGCTATCTGAGAAGTCTAAGGAGATCACTTATAAGACAACATGGAAGGATGCGAAAAGACTTATATCTAATGAACCTATCTACAGTCATTCTGTTGTGAGCGAGCAAATCAAAAGAAAATGCTACATGGAATACATCCATACTTTATCAGAAAGACACGCAGCCAAGACTCGAAAGTTAAAGGAACTAGCCATTACTGAATTAATCGCATATTTGAAAACACTTATACATGTTGAATCTAACGATATACCGTTGACTTGGAAACAATTGTGCAACCAGTACCTTTTCGAGAATAATAAAAGATATATGGCCAATGAACACTTCACAATCCTGACTAAGGAAGATGTATTGCAACAATACATTGATTTGATTGAACAGAAAACAGTACACATGAAGGAATCACTGGCTATAAAACAGAAGCAGAACTATTCGAGGGACAGGTACGCTCGTGATCAGTTCAAGAAATTACTTACAGATAAGAAGTTAGGAATAATAATACGAGCCACAACAAAATGGTCAGACATTTATCCGTTGATACAGGGGAATCCCGCATTTTTGAACATGGTTGGAAGGAATGGATCATCAGCATTAGATCTATTTAAAGATGCCGTGGAGGAAGAATATGTGACTATATGTGGTTTAAGATCGATCGGTCAACAAGTCTTGATAGATAATAAATTCGAGTGGTCCTCAGAGAACCCAACCGATAAGATAACGGCACTTCTAAGGACACAACCTCAATTTAATGAAGTGGACGATACAAACCTGAGAATTGTAGCAACAGAGATAGTACGGGCACGTCTGGAGTCTGTCAAGGAACAAAAAGCTCAAGAAGAGTATATTGAAAGGCAACATAAACAGCAATTCAAGGACATGATAATGAGATACTACTCACACCAATCTGTGGAATCTAACCCGGAGTCTAGAAGTTGGAAGCACGCAGAGGAACTTTTTAAAAAGTCACCTGAATACCAAAATATAATGGATGATAATTTAAGGGAGTCCCTGTTTAATGAAGTTATGAAATCGATGCGCAAACGTGACCAACACTCGATGACACAAACTACGCCGCAAGCACAGGAACCAATACATAGAGGTAAAAAGAGATCATTAGAATCAGCAGTGCCATTGGACTACTAGTCGAATACATATAAAAAGTAGCTATAACAATATATAAACTTCATCTTCATGCAATTCTTGTCAAGTTTCGCTGCGACATCACCTTGTACGTCACTGTAACTTCGACACTTTCTGCAATTACGCACAGCGACAAAACGGGAACTCCATCGCTTTCGTTGACAGCTTCCACACTTTAGTCATCATTCTGGGATATATAACTACATACATTGAAAGCAGTCAATGATTGATGTGATGCATGTATTTACGATTAGATACACCGTAGAGTGAAGAGAATAGAGAAACAGAAAATGGAAGAGAAAGACCTGCAGCAGCAGAAGCAGCAGCAAGGGACTGGGAAGACAACTGCCCCTGTACAAGCCAGTATATTGAACAATCGTCAAACGACGATGTCGGATAATAGAATAACATCTCCAAGATGCACTGTTACAAAAGATACCAAGATAGCTATTGTAGAACCCACCAAACCAGAACCTGCGATAAACTCTCCGATATCATTACCACCAGAGGAAACTAGCAATGGAAAATGTATCTCTTTTGAAACTCCTAAACCTGAAAATGCACCCCATCATAGACTATCAATAAGTATTATACCGAAAGCTAAACCTAAACCCATTGTAGAGGTAACTGCATCAAACAGTGAACAAGACGAAGGAGTTGATGTAGAGGAGAAAAATTGTACTGTACATATGCCAGGTGATTTCGTCTACATGTCAACCGATTCACCTCTCGTTAACGAGAAAGAAGTAAGCCCTACTACATCGGATGTAACTAACAAAGAATCTTCAGTAACAAATATTGGGCCAGAGACTAAGAAGATTATCTTCAAGAAACAAAGTAACACTTCTGAACCTGAAGTTCCATTCACTGCATTTTTCGAAAAGGAGGACGATAAGAAGTTTCATATATTGATAGGTGCGACTGGGTCAGTGGCTACTATTAAAATTCCCTTGATTATCGATAAACTCTTCAAGATATACACCCCTGAGAAAGTCAGTATACAGTTGATTGTAACGAAACCAGCAGAACATTTCTTAAATGGACTTAAAATATCTTCAAAAGTGAAGATATGGAGAGAAGAAGATGCGATTGCTGATACAAATAATGATATGATGTTATTCCATGAATTGCGTCGTTGGGCAGACATTTTACTAATTGCTCCATTGTCTGCCAATAGTTTAGCTAAATTAGCTAATGGGATCTGTAACAATTTATTAACTAGTGTCTTTCGAGATTGGACGATATCTGGTGCACCTGTCCTGGTTGCACCTGCAATGAATACATTCATGTATATGAATCCAATGACAAAGAGACATTATTCTGCTATAGAAGAGAATTTCCCAGTTGTAGAAATATTAAAACCTGTAGAGAAAGTATTGATTTGTGGTGATATTGGTATGGGAGGTATGAGAGAATGGTCTGATATCGTTGAAATTGTTAGATTAAGAATCAAAGAGATAATAACAAAGAGGAAGTTAGATGCAGAAAACGGTGAAGAAGTTGATACAATAGATGCTGATAGTGAGGATGAAGAAAACAACAGCAATGATGATGACGACGAGGAGGATGACAATAACGAGGACAAGAATGACGAAACTGATAGTGATGATGATGACGAGGAAGATGAAGACGATGATGATGAAGATGAGACCAGTATCTTAAATGCGAATATACAATCAGACCGAATGACAGAAGAAACTCTATACTCTAAAAGTAGCTACGATAAACCATAAACCATAAACCATAAACCTGCATACCACCTACATAGAATATAACACTTTATAACAATAACATTAATAAGTTATCACTAACTTCTAATCTGATTGTTTCGTGAGTTAATTCGTTTATACAGCTCGAATATCACAGTGCACGAAATCGCCCTCGACGAACGATCGGCCTCTCATTGCCGTTGAAATTTTCGTAAAATTCTGAGCCAACAAAGAACTTCGTCATATAAGAGAAAGCCAATGGTAATCATTAGTCTGAGGAAACAGTCACTTACAAACTGTCTAAGAATACAACTAAACACACATATTACGAAATGTCTTTCCTAGGATTCGGTAACTCTCAACCACAACTAACATCTGAACAGAAAATCAGTGCAGCTGAAACTGAACTAGATTTAGTCACCGATATGTTCAATAAGCTTGTAGATAACTGTTACAAGAAATGTATCAATACTCAATATACCGAAGGTGAATTAAATAAGAATGAATCTGCATGTTTGGACAGATGTGTCGCCAAGTATTTTGAGACTAATGTTAAAGTAGGTGAAAACATGCAACAATTAGGCCAAACTTTCACTAACGCCGGTAAGTTCTAAGAACTAAGGAGTTTGTCATATATCTAAAATAACAACAACAACAGAAATCCCACAAAAAAAGGTTCATATTTTATTGCAATTCTGGAGTCATCTGGTATCATATCATTTCTTATTTGAAATGTTGGACTTTTTTGTTCAGTTTACCAAATTCTAGGGTCATATACTCTCATGTACATATAATTCTATTCTCTATATAACTAAACACATATAACCACACATCATAATCATTAGTGAAAATTCATCATTCATTCATATTTTTCTAATTGTTACGATTTTTACCAGTCCACTCAGTTGCAATGCTGAAATGAGGTTCATTTGTAAACTTCCCTTTACGGCGATCTCTACGGCCATTTCTGTTGTTTCGTGTTAGTTTTTACATCAGCGATTTTTTACCTGTTTAGTTATAGTGTGACATCGGGATGATTTACTATTTTATTTCTAGCAATAACGAAAATTTAAAGTATGATAAATCCTTCATATTTTAGTCTCAAGTTTCTTGTTTTTGTTTTAAGAATGAATACCAATATCTTTCGAAGTTCATTCGTTATAAAAAATCGAAAGCTTGACATCAAGATATCTTATATTATTGCCAAAATATAATCACATTAACGATGGGTTGCACAGCTAGTACACAAGTTGCAGATGATGAGAATGACCCATTTCTACAAAGTCAAAGGGCCAATGATGCCATTGAACAATCATTACAAAGAGAGAAACAAAAGGATAAAAATGAAATTAAATTGTTATTGTTAGGTGCTGGTGAATCAGGGAAATCTACAGTATTGAAACAGTTGAAATTGTTACATCAAGGTGGTTTTAATCATCAGGAAAGATTACAATATGCTCAAGTGATATGGGCGGATGCTATCCAGTCCATGAAAATTCTAATCATTCAGGCTAGGAAGTTAGGTATACCGTTGGATTGTGATGATCCTACGAAGAATAAAGAGTTATTCGAATATAGAAGGTTATTACTTAGCGCCAAAGCCCTGGATTTCATTAATGCAAGTGTAGCTGGTGGTTCTGGGTTCTTAAACGATTATGTATTGAAATATTCAGAAAGATATGAAACTAAAAGAAGAATTCAAAGTACAGGTAAAGCTAAGGGTTTTGATTCAACCATGCTGGAGAGTACTACTAAGAAAGAGAATGACGATGGGACTGATTCAAATCAACCTTTATTAAATATGTCCATAAATGAAATCTCTAAAAATTTAAATGATACTGGAGATGATCATATGTTTGTTGAGAAGAAAAATACGAGTCCTACAGATAAAAAGATTTCAAGAGAAGATATTGCAAAAGCTATTCAAATGTTATGGAAAAATGATTCCGGTATCAAACAATGTTTTGCTAGATCAAACGAATTTCAATTAGAAGGCTCTGCCTCATATTATTTTGACAATGTTGATAAGTTTGCTGATCCAAATTATATATGTACAGATGAAGATATATTAAAAGGTCGTATAAAGACAACAGGTATCACTGAAAATGAATTTAATATTGGTTCGTCGAAGTTTAAGGTACTTGATGCTGGTGGTCAGAGATCAGAGAGAAAGAAATGGATTCATAGCTTCCAAGGTATCACTGCTGTATTATTTGTGCTTGCGATGAGTGAATATGATCAAATGCTGTTCGAAGATGAAAGAGTCAATAGAATGAATGAATCTATCATGTTATTTGATGCATTATTAAACTCCAAATGGTTCCGTGATACACCTTTTATTTTATTCTTAAATAAGATGGATTTATTTGATGAGAAAGTTAAAAGAATGCCAATAAGAAAATATTTCCCGGAGTATCAAGGACGTGTCGGTGATTCTGAAGCAGGTGTCAAATATTTCGAGAACATTTTCTTATCGTTGAATAAATCGAATAAACCAATTTATATTAGAAGAACTTGTGCAACGGATACCCAATCGATGAAATTCGTCTTAAGTGCAGTCACTGATATGATTGTTCAACAAAATTTAAAGAAAAGTGGTATAATATGAGAAGGCATATTATAAGTTTTACAATAAATATTTTTTTTTTCAAATAAATGAATAAATGAAATATGATATTTCGTATATATATATATATGTGTGTGTGTGAATGACTATTATGTGAGAATGTTATTATTTTATATGACCGACATTTAAGGATGCTTATGAGCAGAAGATATTGTACTTGTACTATTGTTACTACTGTTTCTTAATTTTGAAAATGGAATACTTAATAACGACGATTTTTTTCTCATGGTTGGGCTTAGATGATCGGTTGGACTTGTTGGATCGTTGGTATCTTTATGTGTATTAAGGGATAAGAAACTTAATCCATGTTTATGAGCTTCCTCGCCAAGACTGTTTAAAATGTTTTTATTATTTTCAATCGTATTATTATTAATAACATGCGATTGCGTGGACACAATAGAGTTTGAATGATTTCTTAAAGTAGAAGCCGTATTTGAAGCTTGTTGTTCAAGGACATTATTTAGTTCTTGTATCCTTGAAGATGCAGTAGAATCTGAATGTATAGATGCAGTATCTGAGTTGTCTGTCATTGTTAGACTTGTCTCTGAAGGTGAGTTCAATGATTTTCTTGGTAATGCAGTCAATGGTGTAAAACTTTGTTTGGATAATGCAGTAGTAGATTGTTTCCTACTTGTTGCAATAGTAGGCAACGGAGGTAAATTTGAATTTAATGATATTGAAGTATATGGTGAGTTCATTGTTAATACTGGCGACGGCCCGGCATCAAATGCAGCTTTGGTTTCTAAAACAGGTGTCTTCAATGCTTGTATGGTAGGTTTCTTTGTTGTTGTCTCTGAAACTTTAATGTCCTTTCTAAGTTTATTATATAATTTAGCGAAATCAAAGGTAATGGCAACTTCACTTGGTTTCCAATTATACCTATCCTTGACGTCATCATTGATTAAGTTTCCATCGCGCAATAGGATCCTCAAACATTGTAAGCTACCGTATTCCATACATAAATGTAATGCAGTATCCCCATGACTGTCAGCTAAAGTCAAATCAGCACCTGCACTGATCAACAGTGAAAGACATTGGTAATAATCCTTCAGACAAGCAACATGATATGGCGTTCTACCATGCTCTCCACGTTGATTGATAAAATTTGGGAAATGTTGTAATAAAAGATGAGCAGTTTGTTCATGCCCATTCATTAATGATAGATGAACACATGTATTACCTTTAAAGGTCTTTGAATATTCGCGTTTATCATGACCTAATTGTAAGAGAAACACACATATCAGATATCTTCCATGATATGATGCGTAATGTAATGAACTCCAACCGTTTTCTGGGTCCATGTTTGTTAATAACTCTGGGAATCGACGTAATAATCTTTTCACTGTAAGTAAATTGCCTGATATGATGGCGTTACGCAATCTGTATGATAAATCGCACAGCATATTGGATGTTGCATAGCCTTGTTGCATTGTAATTGGTAACCAGATCTATATAGTAACCGGTAGATCTGTAGAATATACCACTTTTATAAATTGTTGATCTGGTCCCTTTTGCCAAGATGAGCTATGAAAGTTTCAGGGTCTTGCACAGTTTGGTGCGACAAAGGATTTCTTCTTTTTTTTCTTTAGCTTTTTCTCTGTTTAGAACCCTAGGGTATCGTCATAGCTGACTGGTTGGGGTTGAACATCGTTCGGGAGGGTTAGAAGACGTGGATAGTGATGTGTCGTCAGTGTTTTAAAACAGTGTAATATAGAGTAGAATATCAACCTTGTTTATCATTGCGGATGGTGCAGTGAACTAACACCACGGTGGTAGTTGTATTTGGCTTCTGTTAAAAAGTTGTCAGTCCTGTGTGTGGTACCTACCTCAAGATGACAATGAACAGTTGCTAACTTCGGCAGTCACAACATTCTACACTTTGCAACGAATATGTCATTTCTCTTTTATATTAACAGTCAAGAATTCTGGTACTACTCCAATTCCAGTATCTAAACATCACGTTATGACACACCTTCATTTATTGCTGTCACTCGAATAGGACTTTGTTTCCGAACTCATCTCGGAACAATGAAACAAAAGGCGATGACGAGACAAAACAGTGGCGGTGGGACACTTTCAATACAAGAAACTGTAAAGATCAATCAACTCTCATACGACATTAAAAGGCAGAAATTGCCAGTTATATCAGTTTGTCACAACAAATTTGTCGTAGAATACTAATTCATTTAACTCTGACAGTCCGATTCAAGATGTCAAGTGTAAATATTGTTCACAATTTCAGAACTTTCAACGTTAAAGTATCACCGAATGATCAGCTGAATAATGCCATGGAACAAAGTATCACGCATTTTAAACTAGCTAGACGTGATGGGTCAAGGTTCATATTGTTTCATAATAAAACTCCCGTTGCATTAGATTTACCATGGAGATTCCTAAATTTACCAGCGGGTGCTAAATTGGAATTGTTGGAATTGGGTCAAGTAGAGAGCTCGGACCCAGATACAAATCTAAACCCACTAAAAGTACGATTTATTGTTAATTTACATTATGGTACAATAATGCAAGAAATACAAACTAGTGATTCTATGTATGGTACGATTGAAAAGATCGCTATGTTACAAAAATGGGATACCCAGTTAAACAATGAAACGTCGAATATAATGATACAGGTTTTTAATAAAAGATATAATGTTCTTGATTTAAAAGAGCAAACGTTTCAATCTCTAGGCATTAATGAGCCATTATCAATTCGTGTTACATTACCAGATCTAACACCAAAGAATACAACTGAACCAAAAACTGTTGAGACGATTGAAGAAACACCTAAATTAATGCAAAGTACTGACACTGTAGTTACTCGAGAAGCACCACAGGTAATACAACATTTGCCCCAACATGAGCCCGTTGCATATATTCCAAGCAAGACACCTATTGCAGACCAAGTTATGGAAATCTCAAAAGAGGATGATTTCGAAATGACAGTCGAACAAGCTAGAAGATACCAAGAAATCTTAAGAAAGAAAACAGGGAATTTAGGTGGTCCATTGATGACCAAACGTATGAGAGATGAAATGGAACAGAAAAATAGACATAATATTACTATAACTGATTGTCTAGTACGAATTAAATTCCCAGATTTAACTTATCTCGAGATCAGATTCTCACCTACAGATTCATCCCAGACAATATACGAGGAAGTAACGAAATCGTTAGTCAAACCAAATGAAGCCTTTAAATTATTTTATCCGCATCCGCAAAAATATATCGAAAGATCTGCTGAACAAGAATTGGTTAAAGATCTAGCATTCAGTTCAAAAACTATTCTATTGTATGAATCAGAGTCTTTGGCTGATAAGGGTCCATTTTTAAAATCCACATTATTAAAGGATGCAACCATACTATCAATGAAAGAAGAAAT
Source organism: Maudiozyma turicensis (assembly GCA_003708545.1). Classification (NCBI taxonomy): domain Eukaryota; kingdom Fungi; phylum Ascomycota; class Saccharomycetes; order Saccharomycetales; family Saccharomycetaceae; genus Maudiozyma; species Maudiozyma turicensis. The sequence continues at coordinate 42,638 of PPOO01000954.1, forward strand.
CACAACGGCTCCTACTAGAACAGTCGACGAACCTACAACCTCTACAAAGAAAAAATCTCTTAATAAAGTTCCTAAATGGTTAAAACTGTCTAAAAAATAAAAAGAACATTAAATTATAATAGATAATTATATATTTTCCTTTTTTATGCATTACTATTTACATGGTTTATAATTTTGGCAATCTGCTCAGGATCAACTTCTAAGAATGTAAAATTTTCTATAACATTACCAAAGTTAACATCGTATGGATTTTGATATTTGATTAATCTAAAGATTTGCACTAGCAAAGTATTTACAATATTTTCAGATGTGAAATCCTTTAGTGTGCCTAACCTTTTCAACTGTTTAGGATCCATAAATACATTCAACTCACATTGCCTTTTGAACGATTTGATGGCCGCTCTCTGAGCGGCACCGATAGTCATATCTTTATTATTAGTTCTTAATTTCCACATTTCAAACTTGATGTAATAATTCTTCAATCCTGATAAAATATATAAGAATGTATCTATTGAGATGTTCAGGCTATGTGTATTTGTCATTAAACATATTACTGCTGGTAAACTAGACCAATTATTTGATTTAATGAAAACAGCAATCACTAAGTGATATAAATCAGAATTTAATAAAAGATTGTCCTTGGCGATCATATTTTTCAATAACCATTCTAGTGTGAAATTGGGAACCATTGTAATCTCACCATTAACTTGCTTCCTTAAGAAATAATTCTTTAATTTTTGATTTAATGTTATTCCTGACTTTAGATTAATTGGTCTAGATTCATTATTGTAATAGTTATAGTATGTTTTCCAAACTTCATAATATAGGGCCTCATTGATTTCTCTCCTGTGAAACAAATTAGGTTTGAATATATCATCATTTCGTACAGGGGACCCATTATAAAATACAGCTTTAATAATCTTGAAACAAGATTTCAAGTTTTTTCTAGCTCTATAATATTTTAATAAAGTTGCGATGAAGACAGAGTTATATGGAACATTTAAATCATTCATTCTTGTCAATATACTTTGAACCCTTGCATCTAATTCGGTCAACGGGAATCTCTTTTGTTTGGTAACACTTAGGTTGTGATAATGATTGATGAATATGGAATAAATATGGGCATTAACCTGTGGGACAGTCTCTGATTGATCCCTGTATGAATTTTCTAATTTTTTTAAGATTTCTTCACATTGTTCGTATTTACCAGATTGCAATAAGTTAGAAAGCAAGATATTATACTCTTTTGTATTTCTAACGGGCAGTTTGGACGAATCCTTATCATTTTCGGATATTTGTTCATTAATAAAATTCCTTATACTTGCAGACAATTTATAGTTTGTTGATAAATCGCGGATATTATCAAATAATAATCCATTGATTACATGATCATTTGTATCATAGTGTGAAACGATGTTATTAAATTCATTTTCTAATAGTCTCATGTTTTCAATAGTAGACGTTGAACATTGTTTGTCTGTATTGATCAGTGCTTTCAATGAATTAAAATCCTTCAACAAGTTGATATTTGTCCTCAAAATTAAATCAGGATAATTTTCATTTATCCCCGGTAAATCCAAATATGTTTGAAACAATTTACTTACCATTGGCATATTTCCTTTATAGATATAATAATTTATAATTGCAATGAAATCCGATTGTGTTGGAGTTTCAATTTGATTCAAATATTGATTAGCTTCATCATCGTCTTGAAACATTTGAAGCTTCGATTTGGAATAGGTATTCGATGATAAACTGGTTAATTTAACAATCTCAAGAAACCTCTCTGTTAGTTCCTTTGACATAGTCAAGTTATCGATCTTTAAAAATTTCTTGATACCAAATTTAATCACTTTGGTACTTAGATATGGATAACTTTCGGGGAACAATTGATCCATTTCGTTTAGCAAACGTTTGAAACCACGTAAATTATTACTTGCTAATAAGATATTTAAACCTATGGTATACCACCACTTTTCAATAAAGGTATCCTTTCTTGCGTTAAACAGTTTCAGTGCATCTTTATAATTACCGAATGCAACTAGTGAATTTATATAAAATGATTCATTAACTGGATCCATTTTCACTTTACCGGTACCATATATCAAATTTGCAGAGCACATTATTCCTTGTTGCCTCTTCTGTTGAAAGGGGATCAATTTTGAAAATTCAAATATATCTACTAACTGTTCCATTGAAACGGTTGACGGTGATGGTTTAAACTCTGGATCATTGATCAAATTAGTTAATAATTTCAACAGGAAATTTGTATGAATCAAATAATTTTCTTTATTATTCTCATTGGCGATATCATTCAAGATATATTGTTCCAAATTATCTGTCGAATCTATTGAATTATCGACTAACTGTCTTGAGTTAGTTTCAATTAAATTATTGATTTGCTCAGGTGTAAAATTCTTCAAGCGTCGTATCTCTAAGTTTGCCTCCTTTAAGAAATACGTAAGCAATAATGGTAATTTATCATTTTGTGGGTTAGCATTAAATTCATTAGTTAGAATGTTGAAATTTCTATTACTTTGTTTGAAACCTGTGTTGAAATGTTTTAAATATTTAAGGAAAAGAGAATCACTGTTGTTTTTTGCTATATTGTTCAAGCCTATTGGACTTATATCTTTGTCTTCTGCTAGTGGCTCAAAACCTAACTTTGCTAGATTCGATTCAACTTCCTTCTGATCTTTACCTACTAATAAAATTTCTTGCTCATTATTTGTCTTGCTAGCTGATAGATCTGGTATGTGTGATTTAAAAGCAGGCCGTCTATACCATCTGAACCCTACAGCTCTCCTAGCACATCTTCTGAGCATTATACACGGTGGTTTCTCAAAGTAAGCTATTACCAGCTAATGTAAACTCCTTGCTCTCTATGAACTAATTGAAATATATAACCACTCCGACCATCGAACCTCTAAAACAGTTGACCATCTCTGTCTGTGTGACAAACCCTAACTGAAAAAAACAGTCGTCACTATCGCAACAACTATCACCACATTGCTAACCCTCGGTCCGCTGGCTTCGCTGTGCCGCAACGGAAAATTTTTCTTCTCTCGTTTTGTATAAATAGAGGCCGTGTAACGGGAACAGGACCATATTTGAAGATTGTTCATTCCAATTACTTTCGATATTTATAATTTAGCGACGTCGAGGATGGGAGGTACATAAGTCTAGGTACATAAGTCTAGGTACATAAGTCTAGGTACATAAGTCTAGGTACATAAGTCTAGGTACATAAGTCTAGGTATGACAGTTTCGAGTCGCTGTAGCTGCACTGCACAAGAAGTAGTGGTGTACTGCGAGAAAGGTTTCTCCTTGCAAGATATGACATCGAACTGTCTATGAGTTAGACAATCCGTCCTCGATTTTTACTAGAGCAGACTAAGACAGCGTAGCCTGTACTCTAGTCTTTTGTATTCCGTTTTGTTTTGATATCGTATATGATGAGAACCTTTTATATTTCAGTTATCCCTGTCTGAACAGGTTTTTAAAATGGTTAACCTAATGTGTCGATAATTTTTGCTCTGATCCGATATTCAAACTACATAACTTTCTTGTTACATATATTCTCTTTAGATTATAACGTATTAAAGTTGTTTTAGGAAATTGCTAAACAATTTGTTCCAAGTATAGGTATTTAGAGATCTGAGTAAATCAGTTTTATTATACATAAAAATAGTATATATTTACTAAGACGCTGCCGTACAATAGCTATGTCAAAATTTGAGCTGCGACGGAAATCGGTTTTCTCTCGTTGGCTGAAATTTAACGAAGGGGGCAAGGAACTAATAAACAGCAACGGCAGATAGGCAGACAGACGCTCAGTAACGACAGATAACTGATCCTTGACGACTGGGAAGATACACAGAGGAATCCACTACATCAGGATCGTCTCTCTATATATAACCAATAAAGAAAACCTTGGAAATCTTTTGTGAAGATTGCGTGAATAAATATAAAAAACTCTAAGGAAGAATGGCTCAACAGAACGTATTTTTGAAACTGAATCCGGATTCCAAGGAGACTACTTCTGTAACAGATGATACAATAACGTTTACATCTATTCAGAATGAGGAATCTGAATCGTTTCAGTTTCATTGTGTCTTTCAAGAGGAAATAGAAGATAACGATATTAACAGTTTAATACTAGATCCAATCTGTGAGAATAGTTTGCTAGGGGTAAGTTCAACAATTTTACTCTATGGTAATGAAAACGTCTCATCTGCGAATATTACATTATTTCAACATATTCTTCCAAAATTGCAACAATTCTTACAGGAACATAGTACAAATTTAATAGATATTAGTGTACTAGATGGAGCAATGAATTTACCAGTCGAACAAATACAGGATATTGAATTATATAACATCTCAGATTCAAATAATGATAAAATTATTAGTATAAATATTCATCAAATTGACTCAACTAAGGATAGCTCCATTACGAGTAAAATAAACGTTTTATTACTTGCTAGTTGTAACGACGTATCAAGATATATACATTTACATTCAAAGGATACGTCAACTTGGGGGAAATTATTGAAACAAGTATTATCAAAGGATAACGACATGTTCATATTCCTCCATTGCATGATTACACCAGTAAATCAATCAGAGGTCCTAGCCATTTTCCAAAATGTCATTTCGTTCATGGCTCGATATGAAAACCAACACAACATGGATATTACAGCATTGAATCAGTCGAAGAAACAAAATAATCTCGTTGGGAGTTATTCTGTCTTGAATAAATGTTACACCTCAAGGATAGATTCTATAGAATCAGAACTCAACAATCTAGAGAATTCAGAGCTTGAACCCGAGAATGATGAAGACAAGCTACAATTGAAATTAAAACTTTCAGAGGAAAATAATAATAAAATAAGAGCACAAATAGATCAAATGAAACAATTACTTACTGACTCAAAAGAAAATTCAGATATCTTGGATGCTTACATGAACAAAGCAACAACATACCATTATTTACTAAGTGAGATAGGGAACGTTGAAAATAAAAATAAAATATTCACACAAGCAAATTCACTTGTTGAAAAATATTCAAACATTTTAACTCAAAACCAAAACTCTTTAAATAAATTGTTCAAATCACAATCTGAACAAGAATTTCAATTACAACAAGAAAATGTCGACTTGAAATTACAAACACAAGAGATTAAACAATCCAATAAATCGTTAGATGAAAAAATCTCAAAATTACAAATGCAACAATTGCAACAGAATCATATATCATTATATCAAACATCTTCTTCATTAATGTCACCATCATCATTAATTTCATCAACACATAGTCATAAAAATAGTATATCATCAACAAATTCGTCACTAAGTAGTAATATTACAAGCGATTTAGAATCTACTGCACATGCCAAAAATTCTCATTTACCATTATCAATAAATTCAGGTTTCCAATTAAAAGTCTTACGACCTAAATGAAACATCTTAAAGATTATTTGTCTGGAACAGTATAAAAAGAATATATAAATTTATATAAAATAAAGTTTTACTTTTTTGTTTACTATAATACTACTCAAGACCTGGGTATATTCCCAAGAAATTTCCCAAGTAGAATAACCAAAACGATCTTGATTATATTTCTAAATAAAGTTAGAATACGAGCCATCCTAAGATACCTGATGATTTTGTAAATAAAATAAATTGGTATCAATATCCACGAATTCTTAACAAGACGGAAAATTGAAAATATCGAACTCACAATTATAGATATTCCTTTTGTTATACCATATAACTTGTTTTCTATATTATTCAAAGACAACAACGTCTTTCCTAATTTTTTGTCTACTGTTTCCATATTTTTTATTACATTGATATATTTCTCAACGGATTGTATCGTTTCTTGCCGAGTATTGGTCAAATTGAGCATGATATCATCAATTAGGAAACTCATTATTTTAATTGAATAATTTATTTCCTCATTAAAACCTTGAAATTCTTTTAAACCTATTCCTTGTTCACTAGATAAATTGCTCAGAAATTCCTTGTTATAACTACTCACTATATCTTTAAACTGTGAGTTCGAT